>CAXARX010000561.1:0-18843 GCA_963971425.1 Bryoerythrophyllum caledonicum | reverse complement strand
AGTTGGTAGTTGCTTCACACTTGCATGTAAAACTGAGCGGCCGGTACGCAAACTGGTTCTGTCAGCTACACGTTTTGCTGGATTAGAAATATGCTGCTCATACGGTGTTTTTGCTGATAGATTTAGATGCGCGCCAGATGTGCTAGTGGCATTCAGGATTGAAAGTCGTGGGAATTCCCTTTCAGTGTCCGTAGGCTCGTCACTGATATCGCAAGTATCATTGGTTGTAGGCAATATTGCCTCCACTCCACCATATATATGGTGGAGTAGACTCAGGTGTAGCGCGTATCTGAACGTCGCCTGATTCTCTAAGCTGATCCCTAGCTAAATGGAGCGTAGCTAATTCCTTGCGTAATGCCGCATTTTCTTGAACTTGCGCTTTTAGCTGTAAAGATTGGAAGTTAAACTGCTGGCGTACTTGTTTCAGCTCAGCGTCAATTCGTTTTTTGCCAGCATGCGAAATTGAAATATTGTCGTCGAATCTGTTTTTGAGAGTCGACAGATAGTTCTCCATCACGTGTGGCAAATTTTTTCACTCGTTGTGCACAAACTGCATCATTTCGAGACAACTGTTATCGGTTTGTTGCGCGCAAGATTCTTTTTTTAATCTTGCATCTTTCTTGCTTTCTTATCTTTGCGTTGTTATAAAAATGAGAACGGGTAAGAAATGCACGTACAGTTTGCTTTTTTTAAATTACCCAAAATTAAGATTTCGATCTAAGTTATAAAAAAAATTTACACGTGTTTTGCCCACAAATTTTTTTTATTTTTACGATCGAAATTTTGATTTTGGGTAATTTAAAAAAAGCAAACTGTAAGGCAAACATTGACAAAGCATGCAAAAACCGAGCAACAAATAGCAATGTATATGTAGGCTACGCTGTGTAGCAAGACTAAAACTCTAGTCTTAATTAACCTTCAGATTATCCGACCCCTTACAACTGTAAGCATGAACACCTTATAACGTCGTGTTGTTCGCTCGCATGCAACAGCGCGCACGCTATTGTAGTTTTAGGGCGTGGGCGCGACCTGGTGGCTTACGTTTGTAAGGAGTAGGTTTCTCAAGTGTAAACGTATCAATTAATTAATTAATAATTAAGTTTGAGTGTCGAACTCGTTCGCATCTGAAGGTTAATGCAGAGAACCGTAATCAGGATGCAAGACTGCTGTGACAGCAAGAGGCCTCTACCCCAAAAAAATTTTAGAGGAGCGGCAAGCAGAGCGGAATTGCGATGTAAACAAACAGCGAAGTGGGCGAGGAGAGGATTTTTACTTCACTGACTTCAACTAGAGGAGCGGAAATATATATACTAACCTGCTAATTATACATACGCTTGCAGGCGGACGAAAAATATTCAATTATGATCGAAATTCAATGGCAAGATAACGTGATTTAAGTGTCTAAATGCAGATGGTTAAACGTTTTCGCGTAGGCAGAGAATGCATAGTGTAGGGTTTGGCGACGTCTCATTAGCATCGCTGGTAGAGGTAGCGGAGCAGAGCGGATTACTGTTCATCATGTAACACGTGGAGAGCAAGAGGAGCGGAATAAAGTTCATGTTGTATTACGAGGAGCGGAAGCGGAGCGGAATGATAGCGGAATTTCCGCTCCTCTCCTCTATGAGATAGCGGAGAGGATGGGGGTGGAGGCCACTTGTTGCTGCTGTCGCAGGTCATGCTATCGTAAAAGGCCGAAGTTGTAACTATGAATCGAGCTTGATAACAGTATTAACTTTAGTGTTGAGTTTTGTATGGTGGAAACAAATTTTTATCCATTTTGGTAAATTTCCACCACTTTAAAAATCTTACCAATTTGCGCTAAATCGTCATCCCATAACAATTCCTCTTACACTGCGCCGTCTAGTAAAATTCTGCATTCCTTTCGCAGCTCTTGTGCATATTTGATCAAAGCTATTCTTGTCTGCTCAACGGCGAGCTGAAGAGCCAGAAAAACGGCAACGTGTCCTAAATTCGTCCGCACTAAAGTTTTATGATTGTAGTAAGGTGCTAGTATAGAGAAGCCGGAGAACGAAATTCGTAGCCAAACACTACTTCGTTAACAGGGTTCACGAAATATTTTGCAGCACTTTTGGGCACAAGGTTTTTTGCTTGATATTTTGTGAATATACGATAAGCATTGGACTACAACATGCAAGAAAATCAGCCAAATCGGCGGTTAGGTTTGAGCTTGGTGAGTAGTCGAAAGATACCCTACGCTGCAGTCTACCGCCAAGCTACACCGAATTTATTAAAGATTTTTTTTCTAATATTTTTGCAACCAACTATAAGGTCCATTATCTCACATTCGGTTCTGAAAAAACCAGACTGTTGTTCAAGCGAGTAAAAAAATCTAGAAAAATGTGTGCAAAAAAAAGTGCACTTTCTTTTCTGCTTGTAGCGTTCGAACAAGCGACGTTGGATTTTTTAAAAGGTGATACTCGCAAGCAGCGCAAGCAGTTTAGTAAACAGGCGTATAAAAACTATGGTGTCGAGAAACATGCACGGTCCCACACGCGTGCCCAGTTCCGCTAACGCGGAATAAGGGGCTACTCGGACCGCATGATTTAAGTTTTGAAGCGTTCTTGAGATTGGTCAAAGGTTACTTTTTCGTTGCCGGCATATTTTCCATCAATCTAAAATATCCATGCAAACAGGCATAAATTTCTTAACAACTTAAAAGAGAAAAAGCGCAGTTTGCACAAATTGCTCACTGTTGAAGCCGACTTCTCTTACAGTTATTACAAGTGCCATTGATATCGATTAACGTTGTTTTGTAAAAAACCTAGGAAATTTCTCCAACTTACTTCACAAAATCAGAAAAACATAAGAAAAATTTTTTAGCACAAAAATCAAAATGTTTTTCCCTTTAGCGCTTTCCTTGGAAAGAACAGTCTGAAGTAACAATGTTTCTGAAATTTACTAGAGTTTACAACGTCTTAAAGGTACAGAAAGAGTTTTTTGGCACCTTTTAAAAATTCGATTTTCCCCATTTCAATTAATTTTTCGACTTTTCATGCTGAAGAGACTCATACTGTACAAATCTGTACAGTACTCGGCACATAAATATAACTTCAGGACAAATTACTGGTATGGGGTTGGCATTGGGTTCCTCTACCGTGGTAAATTGCTAATGCTCTTTACTTGGCCTCCAAACCATTTTAGACTATCGGATCAATCCTTTTGACTATTTCAGAGGATTTGGTATTTCAGCCCATTTTTTCTGTAAATTACCGAGCATACACGCGGTAATATACATGCACAGTAAAGAAAGGCTGTAATTCCAAACCCTCTACAGTAGTTTGAACAAATATAAAATTTTCTAGTTTGGGTGCTCAGTAAAGAGTATCAGCGACTTATTGTGATAACAGGACCAAATGCCGACTCGTTACCAATGACTAAAATTCTTTCCGCATACTAAAGATGCCCTGTCTTGGGTGGATGTGGAAGTGGGGCACTGTAGAAACTGTCTAAGTCGTGTTTGCGACTAAAAATTCGATTTTTGCTTATGCGACAAAATAACGATGCCAGGTTGTACGGCATCAAAAACGGAGCATACATGTGCAAACAAAAGCAAAAAAACGTCGAAATTATCAATTTTTTGTTAACATAGAATGCAATCTAAAAAGTATGGCATCTACGAGCATATACGAGAGATATTGCATGCAAAAAAGTGTCATTGACAGTGTTTAAGGCAGGTGTAGTGTAATGCGGCTCCAGGGTGTAAAGACGTGACAGTGTGACCGATTTTTATTCGCGATTACTCGCTATGTAACTTTTTATGTTACATGATTTAAAATTATGCATCAGTCACACTGTTGCGTCCTCACACTCAGGAGCCGCACTACACTACACCTGCCTTAAACACTATCAATAACACTTTTTTGCATACAATATCTCTCGTATATGCTCGTAGACGCTATGCTTTTTACAGAAGTTCTGCTTGATTTCCACCCTGATTGGTGCGCACCACCAAAATGTATGCACAGAGACAAATTGCACGAAAAAATTTTTTATCGCTTATCTGTCATATAATTATTTTTAGCGACTAAAGTATAACCGATTAACATTAAAAATAGCCACGAGTTACATTTGCAAAAAAATTACGCTGCTAAAATTTTTTTTCAGCTCCCGCGCCATTTTTCGCACGGGTTTCTTTGATGGTTCTTCCGGCTGCTTATTTGCCTTTTTCTTCAAGCTTTGGCTTCCTTTCTGCTGCTTCGGCTGCTGTTCTTCCCGTTGCGGTTCTTCTTGCAGATGCTGCGGTTGCACCATCGCTTCCTCCTGGGCTAGCGGTGTTAGATGTTGCTCTGTCTTGCGTCGTTTTCGACTCTGCTTCTCAACTGTTTGCTTTTTTTGCGACGGCTGCTTGTCCTCTTGAATCTGCTCCTCTGCTAATACGACACCGGCGCGCACATCTGCTATGCTGGATTTTATAGCGTCGCCAATTTCACGCCAGCCTACCTTGATGACCTCTGGCCTGCTTTTAACGGATTCAAATGCTTCCATAATGTACGCAACGGTGCCGTTCTTCTTTGCTGTTATGCCTTGATGGTCGATTACCTCTACAAAACTGGATGGACCAACACCGGCTGAGTAGGAAGCCGTTGTCTTTTGCGTTGCGTGCTGCTGCTTTAAACATGTGGTTAACAGCAGAGTCGTTCGGTTGCAAGTAAGCGGTGTGGCCAGGTGGGATAAACACCGTGTAAACTTTAGCAGTTCTCAACATGCTTAAAAACTCGATAGATGCATGCGCAGAAAAATTATCTAAAATCAAAATAACAGCTGCATCCGGTATGTTCAGCATCTGTCGCTGTTCCTCAAAATATGGCTTCACAATTTTGTCCGCGTATCAAATCATTGTCGCTGCATTCGAATGATGTGATGGATTATAAATGACGTCGAACCCATCAGGAAATTTTTCCTTCGGCAGTGACCGTGATGTTTTACCGGCATATATAATTTGCATGTTCAGCATATTACCGGCTAACGAAGTGCCCAAAACCATTGTCACATTCGTTTTGTCATCGCTACCGCTAATCTTAACGCTTTTGTCCGTTTTGTACGCGTATTTGTGTGTTCCTGTGCATGCCAAATATTGAGCAATATGATCGCTATTGATAACTAAACTTTCGTTCATAACGCAATATCGTAAAATTGCATGCTTTAAATCAGCAATTTACTTGGTCTTTGCCGTGGATATGTCTAGCTCGGATTTAACGGCTTGTCCTGTGGTGGCGGCGCGCCAGCTGACTTTCCATCCGGACATGATTCTTGAGACGACGTTTTTGGAAATTTCAGCAGCATACTTATTCTTTATAACATCGTCGCTTTCGCATGCGACGACAGCAGAACCGGTAATAGATGCGCAACAATTCAAATGTTGGTTGGCATCGTGTTTCGATCTTACAATGTCAATCATATAATTGCGGAGTTTCTCCTGCGTAATTCGACCAGCTTTCATTCGGCATGCATCGAAATATTCGCGCAATTCCAACTGGGTCTGGGAACAAATCCGACTACTCTTACCGTTACGTTGGCGAGCATCAGTCAAAGCTACCCCTTTAAGTTCTTTCTTCAACCAGAACTTTAACGTATTCTTGGACAAGCCTTTGCATGCAAAATGCGTCAGAATCGCTTCGGCTTTGTTTTTGTTGTTGTGATGATGTTGTAAAATTGCAATTTTGTCGTCGTTGGACCATGAAACATAGTTCTTATTCGTTTTAGGCCGGGCAGCGATCGAGATATCAGATTCTGAACCAGAATCGCATGCTTGAGAATCGTTTAAAGCACCAGCGGACATCTTTACGGATTTGGAAAATCACTTGTCCGAAGAAAAATGAAACGAGTTTGCCGGTGTATTCGCAAAAAATTCTGAAAGTGAAAGAGTGAAACAGAATTCCGTGAACAAGAGTTTCAGCGGGCATGCACGCTCGAATACACCTTTCCCGATTTCAGGATTAAAAATTTTTTTATATACTGGTAATGCAGCAGTATAGTAATGCTCTGTGTGTGTATGTGTGTGCGCGCGTGTGTGTGTGTGTGTGTGTGTGTGTGTGTGTGTGTGTGTGTGTGTGTGTGTGGTGTGTGTGTGTGTGTGTGTGTGTGTGTGTGTGTGTGTGTGTGTGTGTGTGTGTGTGTGTGTGTGTGTGTGTGTGTGTGTGTGTGTGTGTGTGTGTGTGTTTGCGTGTGTTTGTATTTCTTGATGAACTCCAAGTTTTTGTAGAGGCTATTGGCGACTGGCGCGGTGGTCGAATCCGCCCGTGCCAGGCTTCTTGCCTGGCCAACGCGGGTTTGATCCCCACGTTGGTTGCCTATCCCTTTTTTTGTTTTAAATTTTTTTTTATTTTGTGTGAAGGAAAACAGTTTTTTTAGTTGTAATGTTTCGTAGCTGAAATAGATACGTAGGTGAGTCATAAATGAAGTTTTAAAATTCGTAGTCATAGTTTGACGTAATGTATAATATATTGCATTTTGCACAATGCCGTGCAAAAGTATGCACAAGCGGGGTGGAAATCAAGCAGAACTTCTGTAGATTGCATTCTATGTTAACAAAAAAATTGATAATTTCGACGTTTTTTTGCTTTTGTTTGCACATGTATGCTCCGTTTTTGATGCCGTACAACTTGGCATCGTTATTTTGTCGCATAAGCAAAAATCGAATTTTTAGTCGCAAACACTACTTAGACAGTTTCTACAGTGCCCCACTTCCACATCCACCCAGCAAGTGGGAAAAGCAACAAACAATGGACACTTTTTCCTTGGCGGTTATCCGGAGTTTAGCAGTGCTACAGTAGCAGCCTTTATTGCACATAACTTATGTCTGGTATTCACTGCTTTTTTTTCCCGCTCTGTTCTGCTTGACCCCTAATCTGCCAAAGTTTAAGGGTCTCCTCAAGAATAATTTCGTTTTTCGAGTAGAAACTTTTCGAACAAGCTTGCAAAATAAAACAATCCCCGGAGGAGCCTCTAATCTTTGGGGAATTGAGGGTCGAGCAGAAGCAGCCGGGAGGAAAAAAGCAGTGAACACCTACGTACCTCTACACATAAAGCTGGCTCAAAGGGAGAAAAACAGCCAATTTTAAACTTGTCAGTTAATGGCGTTTTGTCATAAATTTGACTCACGCGGCAGTACGTTATACAGTAACCAAGTATACACTATCTCGATAAGGCGTCATGGATAGGCAGAATATTGTTTCAAATGGCATTCCGAACTTCAAGTACCATAAAACGAAGGATATACTTCCAGGCGACGTCATTTTAGAAGAAGAATTATGGATGTGGAGTTTCTGCTCGCGCTACCACGCAAAGCTGTTCTGTAACTTTTGCTTCACCGAAGGACTGAACACCCAGAGTCCATTTCCTGGACACGTAACGTTGAAGCATTGCTCGGCCTGCAAAACAGCCCACTACTGCAGCAAAGAATGTCAGCAGCTTGATTGGAAAAGACGTCACAAACACGAATGCAACGTTTATCAACAGTTTGTGAAGAAGAAATTGCCGGAATGGCAAACATCCGACCGGTGCAGCCCGCTTGAAGCAAAATCACGTTTATCTACAGATTGCACGCAGGTGGTACTGGCGCTGGCATCAAAAACAATTAATGCGATTGAGGAAAACCTGGACAGATCCAGTGACGGACGTGACATCATCAATACATACCGTAAGATGCCGGCGAAAATTACCGCACAGCAAGCTCGGAGTTGGAGCGATGAATCGCGTGAGGTTGCTGCGTTCTTGACTCCTCAAATTGAACTTCAGATAGTACAACGAATGTTACCGGCGTTGGTAAGTGTATGTCCAGGACAACGAGTGCACCTACATGATGGGAAGTAAGTTTATACTAGTAGTTAGATAATGCTTAATTAATTAATTTCATGCTGTGATGCCGGCGACCTGCCCGCGCTGGCAGGCTCAACTTTTCTTCACAACATGTACTGCATATTCTTCGTTTTTTGAATAGGCTTGGCAATGGCATTTGTCTTGAAATGTCTCGCTTTGGCTTCGGTTCATGCAATCCAAACGCTGTTGCTCTACTTGGCGACGGACGCACCATCCGAGTAATTGCACTTGCTCCAATTTCTTCGCTCGATGACGTTCGGCTTCAGCGCGCAGCAAATCAGCTACGTCTAAACGTTGCTCAATGTTTGCGATCCTGTCAATGTTTTCTGAACTTTGGATATGAATGCGCATGCGCACGCTGTGTTGCCGGTGATGAAAACGACCCGATGAATATGTTTCAGCTGCGTTGTCCGCGTGACGTTCTGTGTCCCGGCGAATGCAAAAATCTGCGTTACGACATGTTTATAAGATTGAATCCCGCTTTTTGCTGGCCATTTGCCTCTACTGCCGCACGTATTAACCACGACTGGACGAAAAACTTGGTAGAAAAGCTAACGCCATGCTCGGTTTGCGGTGCTCGATACGACGCTCAACTCATTGCAAATGATTTGGCCGGAGCGCTGCAAAGCAACATTTCGAACCATCATTACTTGGATAACTTGTCCAGTTTGAGCAATGTACAGATGCGGCAATTTTCGGAGGAAGTTGCACTAGTTAAGCGTTATTTTCATCCGGCTTGCCGAAAGTACAAGGAAACAATGCATCGCAAGTTTGTCCAGTTGAGCGCAACCATGTTTAGCTGTATTACGAATGGGAAAAATAAAAACCACCGAGCCAAGGTATCCACTATGGTAAATTTCATTCTTAGCGAAAACGATTTTGTGCGACATTTTCTTGAGACGCAATTGCGTAACTATACGCTTGCGATTACTGGCAGTGGTAGCGATGCCGACAGAGCGATAGAATTGAGCCATTTACCCGTTCTTGCTAAACACATTCTGCCGTCGGCGGCAGCATTTTACAAATGGCAACATTCTGCGTGCCGCTGGGAGCCGAAAGTGTATGCAGATTTGGCAACGTTGGGCGATCAAGTTACTGAAAAAGCACGTTTACTTGCAAAACGTCTGTTAACGCCGAAGCAGCAGGAAATGTTTTTTTAAATTTTAAGCAAGCAAGGCTAAAGCATAGTGCGGTACACGCTCGGCAAGTAGTGGAATTTCCCACGGCGAAATTATTGTGAAAAACTTCACCGCCTTATATTAAATATGCAATGAAATTACAATCATTTATAGCTGAAGTCACCGATGCGCGAAAATAATCGGATATAATTTCGCGCAGCGACAATGTTTCTGCGTGAAACTGTATTTAGTTATCTTCGCACATCGGTGAGTTTAGCTATACAGATGTTTGTGACGGTTTTCACAGTAATTTCGCCTTGGGAAATTCCACTACTTGCCGAGCGTGTACCGCACAAATCCAGAGATGAAAGAAGTTAATCGTTGAAGCAAAGGCGCTTCGGGTCACGAAGGATGAACAAAAGATAAAGCAAAGCAGGCGTTTTTGAGCTTTCAGTGTGCAAAGCACACTGAAGAGCTATTGTTTTCGGACAAGTGGTCCGTTCCAATAGAATGAATATTTATTTTATCTTCGCACGCTGCATACCTGTGACGACTGCCATATACATGTACGCTCTCTTGGAGAACATGTGGGAACCAGTATCAAGGCGTATTCTTCAATGAAGAGTTCCACATGTTTTCCGATAGAAAGTTTGTATGCAAGTCCAGAATGATTCTGGATTCCCATTATGGGAATCCCATATAAAACATTTGGCAAAGACTTTCTTCATTTTTTTGAATCGTACAGCAGTAAGTGGAACGATAAGTTCATCCACATAAGCTCGTTTTTTATCAGATGAACCGATGGTAATTCTGCCACACTGAAAGCTTGTCAGAGTTCGCTACTGCAAACTCGACTTTCTTGTTTGGGGATATGTACGTATGTTGATAATGTTGCTGTGGCTATTGTCGCGTAAATTTTATGCTACTTGTCCGGTGATTGGAAGCAAATATTGAGTAGAAGATACAGAAACCTATACATACTTTGAAATTATTTTTCCAGTTATAGCCATCTTCTTCCCCTTTATCATATAAGTCTCGTGTTTCCATGTATTGTTTTTGGTCGGTGTTTTGTTCGGTGTCGATTTTGTGCCACTTTTATTATGTGCTTTTTCACTCTATGTGATCTGGATAAGAAGCTGTCATTACAAATTTTTGGCATTTTTGTGAGTAATTTTTATAGTGTCGATTCTTCTTCTTCTTCTTCTTTTTCATTTACGCCCTTCACAAGATAGGGCGATTACGCTAAGATTAGCCAAGCAGTAATCGTTTGTGATTGAAAACATGGGTAGTGTCGACTAGGAATTGACTGAATGTTCAGCTGGAACACGAATTTGCTGTCGACGAGTGTCCGCCAGTAGCTCGGCGTAAATTGCGTTAAATGACTTTATTATTTTGGGGCGCGAGCAGCACAAGAGTTAGCAACGTAGTGTCGATTAAATTGTATTTGCAATGCGCATTATCTTGGTAATTTTGAACCTAAAAGCTTAGCTTTTATGATGTATTTTGCGAACTTAAAATCGGGTGATTTGTCGATCTGCTTGTTTGCTAGTTGTAAGGTTGTGATCGAAAAAAAAATTTGTCGATTACATATAAATCTTGGCAGTTCTACGATTACGATATTTTAGTCAACAATTGGGCCTGTTGGAAATAAGCTTTTATCCATTTTGATAAATCTCCGCCACTTTAAAAATCTCACCAATCTGCGCTAAATCGTCATCCCACAACAATTCCTCTTGCATTGCGCCGTCTAGTAAAAGTCTGCATTCGTTGCGTAGCTCTTGTGCATATTTAATCAAAGCTATTCTTGTCTGCTCGACGACGAGCTGAATAGCTAGAAAAACGGCAACGTGTCCTAAATTTGTCCGCATTGAAGTTTGAAAGCCGCCAAAACATAAGAAATTTGTAGAATAATGGCTGTCGCTGCTCGTTTTTTCTGCCAATTCGGCTGTCTGCTCAAATTCTTCAAACACTTTCACAAACTTTGTAATTTTCGACACAAATTTTGCACGCTCCTCTTCGTCTTCTGCTATGATTTCCTTTTCTTGCGCAGCTCTACCAGCACGAACGATCTGTGTATTGTTATCGTTTAGCGAAGACGTAGAAGAAAACGCGTTTAGTCTACATGAATGCGCGTCAAGTTGCCTGCTGGTTGAAGAAGGCGCGGCTGCGGCCACGCGCAGCGGTGGTACAGTCAACGTTATGCGGGGAAATGACATTGTTCGACGTGTACGTAATTCTTCCAGTAACATCGCCGGATTTTGTTGTTGAACAGTTAGTAGTTGCAAGTATTGCCAAAAACCTTGCTGCTCCGCAATCGGACTAGCCCAATACGTGGTTATATCGTCAGCGCAAACTAACTTATTCGCACAGAATTGCAGTAAAAAGTGTGCAGTTTCTCGTAGTTTTGCCAAAAATGCGCCTGTCGACGCTACATAAAACTGCCAAACAGAATGGATTTTATTTCGAATAGTATGCCGAATAGAATTTGCCGACTGTTTTTCCTCCACTGCGATAAGTTGAAGCAAATGCTTGTTGCTCGGATGTCCCAAGGAAGTGGTAAGATGCTGTCGGCGTCGCGACCGAGCGTTGATAAGTTGTCGCACGTGCGCACGTATTTCGCACAGCAACGCAGCGGCTTGCGCGTCAGTTTTTGCTGTAAATACGCTTCGCATACAATTCATAACAGCAAACGGCGCGCGACATAGTAGCAGCTCGCAACGTTTGGCTTGGTCGAGTAGTAAATTAACACAATCTTCGTGAAATGTGTTGCTCTGTTCGAGATAGGAATGTGCAGTTTTGATTAACAACGACGTTGCGCACGCTTCGAAAGTTGCAGCTAAATCGGCAGTTCGCAGCACTTGTTGCTGTTGACGTGCGGCTGCTGAGTTTTGTTTGGTTTCGTAAAAGTTGTGGAAAGCGCGCAGTAGACGATTGTAGTTATGCCGTACGATGTGCAGTACTGAATCGCGGTAACATGCGCGATTGCTGCAAAATAGCAGTTCCGGATTTATTAAAACTGCTGGCGCACTTTCTGGTCGGCTGTGAAGTACAGCAGATTTTCTCTTCTTAACGGCTGTACTGCGTGGTAAAACAAGAGGCAACGTATCGTCGTCTAAATCAAACGACTGCGCAATTTGCGTTTGTTGCCCGTCGACTTCGGCTTCACTCGAAGAACTGCTTTGCAATTGTGGAACGGCGACGCTTATTATTGTAGTTTGCTGCTTCTCAAGAACACTTGGTTCTAAATGCCCGATGCTGCTGCTGCATGCGGTCACTGGTCGTCGAGCGGTAGTAGTTTTGCTCGTCGTTGAGGTTGCGATTTTCTTCGACGTTTTTCTTTGCAATTCAACGTTTTCTACTTCATCGTTGTTTTCAGATTCGCTTTCATCATCATTGCCAAACACGTAAAACTTTTCCAACAACGATACCGAATTTGTCGCAGTTTGTCGCTTTCTTTGCTGCTGCTGAGAATTGCCGATTGGTTGCTCTGGTTGAGAAATTTGCTTTATCCGTTCCGATGCGGCATCAAACTTATCGCTGTGCGGCACAATAATCCGTTTGGGCATGTCATGTAGCGGATCTTGGTTTATCGTAATCGAAGTTAGACGCTTTTCTGCTTCCAAATTTTTATCGTTTAACACTTCCAGGTCACGTTGCTGTGCAGCGATTTCTAATTCCAATGAATTGCTTATTGGCTGCTCACCGGACAGCAATGGACTAATGTCGTCTACTTGTTTATCTTCTGCTAATGCCGTTAGATGTTGCTGTTGTTGTTGCTTTAAATCTGCTTGCTTTGCGACAAGTGACGAAGCAGAGCTTTGGCGGCGTCGCGTGGCAGCTTTTCGAGCCTCGGAATTCCGCTTGCTGCTATCTAAAATTTGTCTTGCTTTGGCGGACGATGACAGTCGTGCGTGAGAAATTCTTGAACTTTTTCTTGTTTCAAGTTGTGGAGTTGCAGGCAAAGGATGAGAAACAACTTCAGCAGGCTTCGACTCGATTGGTGGAGGAGGAACGGGCAAACCCAGCAGTAATGCACGCGCTTTCTTAAACGCCAACTCTGCTCCTTTATTTGCCAACTGCATTTCGGACTGTTTGAGTAGTAACTTATGCTTTTCCAGCGCTTTTTTTGACAATTCCATGCTGCTGCTTGATACTTTTATTGTTGAAGCCGATTGTTGTTTTTGAGTTGATTCTTTGCCATTTCGTTGTTCGTGTTTCTTACCGACAATGGCCGACATACTTGGCTGTGCAACAAAACCAAGCTCATGACGCGATTTTAGTCCAACTCCTGCTGCGTTTTGACTCAAGTTCTTTATAGTAGCATCCGCACTTTTTTGACAAATTCTTGTTGTGTTGTTGGCTGTTGATGGCCGTCGTACTTGCTGGTGCGCAGTGCGCGAAAATTCGGGAGATGATTTTGTATTAGTGCTGCTTGTAGCGGTCATTGGCCGTTTCTGAAATGACCTTTGAACATCTGTCCAAAAAAGTGGCGAGTTTTCACGGTGCAAGTTCGAAATGGTAGCAGTTCGTTGTTGTTCCTCATACATGCTCTGCTTACTCTCCGTGTACTCGGCCAGATATTGCATCTGTTCGCAAACACTTTTTAACATGCGTAAAAAACTGTCCACGCTAGCAACGCCGGAAAGCGTTTCTTCTTTGTGCGGCGAACCTTCAGTGACTGCAGCTGACGGTAACGGACCAGCTGCCAGTGTACCTAGCCGTGCTACAATTTGCCTATCGCATTCTGCTCGTATAGTTTTGATACGTTCAAAAGCCGTGATCAGCTTTTTCGCTTCCAATCGTACCGAGTTTTGCATTCGCATCAACATACGCTTAGCAAACGTAATCATACGTAATTCCTGTTCGCATTGTCGAAACAGCTCGTCACACGCGCGCTCCGTGTGCGACAACAAACGCGTAAAACGCTCGTTCGCGTTTGATATTTCTTGTTGTAGCTGTGCGTTGCAAATGTTCATAGTTTGTTCGGTTTTTGCAACCAATCGGCTTACACTGGCCGACTCTTTTGCTGTAAAACTTTTCGAACATTGTGACAGAATTTTCTGACTCAACGCAATCGTCGCACAATTTGTACCTGCATAAACTTTTCTACTCAACGTGCCGAGTTCTTGCTTAACGTGAGCGGTGCAAAATGCAATACGCGCGCGCGTATAATGTTGTAAATCTTGCAAAGTAGACAATAACACGCACGTTACAGCTGTAGCGCGTTGGTAAATGTTGCCGCCTTTTTGTGTTATACTCGATTGAAGACGATCGATGCGTTGTTGCAGCTGACTGATAGTTTCGCACACGTTTTGCTTTGCACCCAATGCGAGTCGATTCGTTTTGCTAACATAAATGTTGCATAAAAGTCCATGCTGTTTAATCACATGCATTCGGGTCGTAAAAACTTGTTCGATCGATTTGTGCTGGCATTTTAACCAAACTTGCTCGTAAAAACACACCGCTTGATTATATAAATGCTGCTTCCATGTCGAAACAAAGTGCTTCGTCAGCTCGCCAACCGTCACGGGCCACCATTCGGCAATGAAATGTCGCAAAAATGAGCCGGAAATGTCGTGTTGAACTTTTTCCACGACGCGATTGTCGACAAGGAAATGTTCAGCAACAGCAGTTAACGTGTTAGTTGTTTGAAATGCCGAGGAGGAGGAGGAAAAAAGCGACAGGATTTGCTGCACCAAAAAGTTATCCGCCGGATCATATCGCCCGTTACGCCCGTGCTGTGCGCGCCAGCGAGCAAAATGTCGCGCACGATGCAAGTGACGTTCGTTAGGAAGAAATATGTTGTGCGTGTTTTGAAGGCGCGCGTCGTTTTCGTCGTCATCGATGATGACTGCACATTCCTCAAGCACATTAACTGGCGTTGACGCTAGCGTAGCGTAGTAGGCTCGCGAGCGACGATCCATTAAGCCGACTTTAGACGGTTTTTCTTCCTGCTCCTTCTGCTGCTGGACGTTTTCTTCATGGTTTTTAATGTTGTTTTCTCGTTCAAGTTCGATAAACATGTCAACATTGTCAGGTAGATTTAATTCTGTTAGCAAGTTGTAAAATCTATTGTCAGCAAGTTCGTCGTCGTTTTCATCCGTTGCGGCATTCGCGTTTTCGGCAGAATTCAATTCGGCTTGCAACAACGAAATCCACGGAAAACTGCACAATGCCTCAACTTCCTCGTCGCTGGATTCCAACGCTAGTTGTTGGTGTTGTTGCTCATCTTTACGCGGGAGTGATTTTGTTGACTTTTTACTTTTCGAATTCGAATCTAATTTAATGGTGTGATCATTTTCCGGTTTCGTCGTCGTCGTTTGAATACTATGGCGTTTTGCACCATCATTTAAAGTTATCATTAGAGCTTGAAATGCTTTACTTAACGGCGAGTCTTCTTCGTTGTCCGTCGCACTTTTCTTTCCGCTGCCAGTTGTTAAGGCTGCAGTTGCAGATTGTCCGCCGCCACGAGCAGCTAATCTGCTGCTTGTCTTCGATTTCGACGACGCCACGTCGTCGTTTTTGCCAGCTACTTGTCGTCCTATTCGGTGATTAACACGCATACTGATGATGGTTGCAAAATCTAGCAAAACACCGTAACGTTTACGCAAGCGTAGAACATTAGGCGCAGCGCTGTGTAGAATAATTTCAAGTGATTCATAACTTCGCGTAGTTTCGAGCGCGGCCCATTGATTTGGACGACGAAGTTTGTTAAATTCTGTCTGCTTTCTCGCTCTTGACGATGGAAGGCTTAGTCGATCTGCTTTGAATTCGTTGGTCTCATCGTCCGAACCTGCTACTTGTGCAGATTTCCTGCTACCAGCAGCAAAAAGGTCAAGCAGATTCTGATTATTTCGCTGAAACGACGTGCTGTAAGTTTTTGATTTTGCAGTGCCAAATTTACTCGCATCATCATCGTTAGAACCATCGAACAATTTTCTGATATCGGACAGAAAAATTTCCGCATCCTCGTTATCATCGTGAGCCACTGCTTTTGCTAGCTCGTGTGAACTTCCAGCATGCCAACGTTCTTCGTCAAGCGGTGCTAGTTGATTTGTTACCTCTGAGTCTTTTGGTTCCAATACCGGCAAGCTTGAATTGCGTTTTTGTTGTCGTTTTAGTAAGTCGTTTTGCTTGCTGCTGCTGCTGCTACTACTATCCGGTTCGTCGCCGTATACTGGCGCTAGAATTGTGTGATGCTGTCGTAGTAGCGCTACCAAATCATGTAGAAAAGAATTTTGCGTTGAATTTTCCACGTCGTCGTCGTCGTCTTTGACTAATTCTTCATCTGACTTGTCGTCATTTTTCTCATCAGCTTTTGCTGCTGCCGCTGCCCAGTCGGCTAGTAGTTCAGATTCGGCCAGCATTTGGCCAATGTCGTGATACAAACCGCCCACAACGCCTGTAAATAATTCATTGTTGTCGTCGTCGTTATTGTCAATTAAATTTTGTTGTCGTAAAAATATTGCAAACTCGCGTAATTCAGCAGTTTTGCGCTCGACTTTGTTCATCGGCGTCGCCGTGCTGCTGGACGCTGACAGTTCAGTTTCTTCTTCTTCGTGTACATTGACGATTCGCTGAACTCTCCACGTGCACGGCATGCAAAGCTGAAAAATGCGGCATAGACGCTCGAGATAGATTTGGCTTTGCCGGTCGACAATTTTCGGATAGAAATCCATCAATTTCGACAGCTTCTGTTCGAACAGTATAGCATGCAACTTGACTAGAGTTTCAGCTGCTCGTATCGCGTGTTGTTTTCGCTTCTGCAAGCTCGCTACAGATCGCGCATGCTGCATGCGATCGAGTGCAAAGTCGAGCGCGAGCAAAACAACATTGTGGAATTTGCTAGCAAATCTATTCTGCACAAGTTGCAAATGCGCTTGAAGCGCTTGATGCGCAACGCGTAGCGCAAGCATATACGATTGCCACGTCGCAACGGTAGCGTATGCAAAAGTGAATGCAGTGCGCATACGTAGCATATTTCGGTAGAGTACGGTGCGTAGTGTAGCGTCAAGTTTGTCGTATAGAAATTCTAGGCGTGTTCGTTGTTGTGCTATGCATTGCACGCATTGCTCGAGCATTGCCCGATTCTGCTGCATGCTGTAAAGCTGTTCGGCAGTGTAAATCTGCTGATGTTCAACGACGACGTGATTTTTCATTTTTACCAGTGCTTGTTCCTTTTCTACCAATTGCCTGTCGATATGTGCGCGCAATGGTGTTAGGAATTCGTCGTACACCAGTGCGTGTCCGCTAGTCTGTGTCAGCGCAAACGCTTTTCTCCACCAGTCTAGAATATTATCCATTGCCGACGACGACGTTGTTGTTGTTTCTCGAGCTCGATCGACTAAACCCGGTAGCGTAGCTAACAACGCGTGACACTTGACGACAATTTGAACTTTGTAGTTGTACGTTAACGTGCATAGCCGCTGTTGCGCGAACTGTACTGCATCATCTGCCGAGGCGGAGGCGGCGGCGGCAAGAAAAGCATCGACCAAACTCGTACATTTCAGCTTTTTCCATTCGTACACAAGCGTGCGACTCAACGTATGCGTTTGCAATTTGAGTCGAACCAAATTTAGTTGTATTGCGTGAAAAAACGACGCCAATGCGCGATGATTGCGCAGTAGCGTTTGATTAAACATTAGCACTTGACGTTCGCGAAACGCCTGAACGTCTTGTACAGATTCGCCGCAGCCCATTTTTAGCGGTCGTACATGTTCGATGAATGTGTCGAGCAATTTGTGTAGCATTTCGACACGTTCGCGTTCACACACGTTGAGTTGCGCGTGAAGCGCGGAAACTTGCTCGGTTAAGAAGTCGCCTGTTTCCAAACAACGACGCATTGTTTGATCGATTTCATGTTTTGTGGCATGTAAAAGTTTCTCTTGCGCTTGAAGAAGATTTTGTAGCGTCTCGAATGTTTGCATTAAGCGTGCGATTAGTATTTGTAAGCGATCAATAATTTGCTGATACGCTTGTCGAGCGCGCTCGCCAAGCTGAGCAACGGCGTTTTTATAAGTTTCAAACAGTTTATTGAACTTGTAGCTCCACTTTCGAGTGAGCGTGTGCCATTTTTTTGCTGCAGCAATTTGTTCAACTCTGGTGAGCGAAACCGGCAAACCTTGCGGTAGTAATGAAATCTCGAGCGCATCGTCGTGCGAAAAACGTTCCGGGGAAGAAGAGGAAACTTGCTGCTTTGCGATGTCGCGCGGTTTCAGCGTGTTTGGAGTACGTCGAGAATTTCCGTATGCGGCTAAGAAATGGTAGGAATGTATTACAAAAGGAGCCATTTCCGGTGCCATTTTAAGACGATGTACGAAGCGAAGAAGAAACCTCGTCGCATGAGATACACAGTACTGTATGCCGGTACAACAATATGTACGTATACAGCAGCGTGAAGTTGTTTCCGGCCAAACACTACTAATTGCACAATAACAGCAACTGCTACTGTTGTTGCGGTAATTGCTGCTGTTTTTATCTGTACGTGAAATTTAAGAACAAAATACACACGTATAGACCACGGTGAGGAATTAGATGCGGATATTTTTGTCATGTAGAATACCCAAAAGGTACATGGTCGGCAAAAAAGACAAAATCCCGAGGAGAAATAAACTAAACAAATTTTATTTCCCACGAAAGTTTTGCTGATTTCTTAACGCACTGTACAAATCTTTTGCAATATCCGTCAGATATCGCACTAAAGTTTGCAATTTCCCACGTCAAAATAAAAGATGCGCAGCAAAAAGCGAACTTTTTTTTGGCATTGCTTGCACACATCTCATTGATGTATAATACTCAATCACTCAGCAAAGTTCAGCAAACTCCGTCGAACAAACTATATCCCTTTTGGGGAATACCTGCCATGTATTTTAGCTGCAGTATGCGG
>CAXARX010000560.1:0-24806 GCA_963971425.1 Bryoerythrophyllum caledonicum | reverse complement strand
GCACCCGATTTTGTGTCCAATTATTTGTACGAGATATTATCGATGTCTCCAAGTTCCTTGTTAGCGCTCCATTGAAAGAGCTTGACATATTGTTCAATTCGGTAAACGTTTCCATTCAACATTTGAATGGAGAATCACCATGGCGTGGAGCTCGAGAAAAATCCGATGATTTGATGAAGTCAATGATTGAATCGCTTAGCTCCATTGGAGATATTGTTCTGGATTGGAATGCGTCTACCGGTAAGCATTCACTTGCCGTTTATTGATACATTAATTTACCATTTTTTCCTGTTGTAAGGTTTTTTTTGCCATTTTGTATTTCATTGAAGCAATTTTTTGCCACTGTTCTATGTTTGGTAGGGTCCACTATTCGAACTTGTCAGTCGCTTGGTCTGCACATAGTAGCATTCGAAGAAGACACAGAGATTTTTCAATCTTTGTTGGCACTACTTATTCGAAAGTCACCCCCGGTTCCAACGGTACAGAAACAAAAAGCCGTTCAACGTATGCAAAGAGAAGCGCCTCAGAAGAAGCAAAAGAGCAATCGCATTCCTTTATGTGAGTAAGTTTTTGTATTTATTATTTTATTTTATCAATAAACATTTATATGCTTTTTTTCATACTTCTAAAAATTTCATTTATTTTATGCTATTTTGCAGAGCTCACCAAGCTTCTCATATACCTTCTATATTGAGGCCAATGCCACCATCTCTACCACTAACATTTAATCTTCCAGTGTACGTTGAAGAAACAGCCGCATTGTTGTCGAGGCTAAGTTCTCCACAATCTCAACATCAAGTGCGGAAGTATGACAAGGGTGTTTTAAAGTACCTTGATGTAGAAGCAGAGGAAGGGATTGGTAGCGAGGATAGTCCCGATGTCATGGAGTGATTTATTTATATTTCTTTCAAATTATAAAATCATGTGTATTTGTTTTAAGTACAATTGAGCTCAACATTGTCTTTTTTTTCTATCTCATTCTTTTATCCTTTTTCGTCTAAGTTCTTTTTGCAATTATGATTTCTAGTATAATGAATGGGCCATTGGAATCCGTCTGTCATTGCTGAAGTCGTAAAGGCTCAAAATTCTTTGGGAGGAATTTCTTGAGTTACGTTAGGTATCTAAAATTTGAAAAAAAAAAATGTTTGAAACTTTTATACTAGATTGTCACTAGTAAGAGCTTTGTGGAGGTATTTCTTATACGTTTTTTGGATTTTTTTGTTTGCAAGCTAGAACCATTGAAAGTAAGAAATGGAGAATTTGCGCAGCTCCTTAATTTTGCTAGCACCTTGCCGACGTAATCCTTAAAGTAAGGCTCCGTCAAACTCGAATTGGCCTTGTTGACTATGCCAGGGACGTTTATGAAGTCAATTACTCTAAGGTTCAATGAGATGATTGAAGCCTCCGTCTAGGATTCCTTGGGCCACTCATTGTGAACGCCACCCTCTATTTTGTATGCTCTGTAGTGACCTCCCCGATGGATTCGTGAAGCTCCATCTCTTCTCTAGAAAGATCCTAAAGAACTCGCTCGCGTACGGGGACACCTCCTTAGCTGTTCGGTTTTTCTTCTTCTTCTGCTTGGCCTCAGCGAAATACTCCTCGCCGGGTTGCTCAAGAAGAACATTCATGGTAGCCTTCATGACGTTGTTATCTCTCTTGAAATTCTTCTAGCTACCTTGGTCAAGGTGACTTGATGCGGTTATCAAGTGCAAGTCTGCCTTCAAGGCATGAGGCTTGCGCTTGACAAGCATCTTGCGCTTCCTTCGTTCGATCCATTCTTTGGCAGAGTAGCAGCTTCGAAGACCAGTCGAAATTGCCTTGATCGTCACCTTCGGATATGAGTACAGGTGCTTGGGATTGGACTCGTTCAAAATGTGCGATGCGAAGGTGGCCAAGTCTTGCTACGTGAGGTTTCCCAGCCACTTAAAGAAATCTCGATTCATGACCCCTTCGTCTCGTTTCGAGGTGGACTTATCGTTGTACTTGTTCATGGTGTCGGGATCAACGAGCTCGCCTGTAGTGTGACAAGATATCACATTGCTCCAAAGATCATATGTCCTGTCGGAGGAGGTTATGATCTTCAGCTCATTGTGAATATCAAGATTCACATCAGTGCCTCCCATTTGGCAGCTCGATGACTCTTGCTCACGTTAATAAGGGCAAACCGGAGCAAGACTGCCTTAGTAAATTCCTGCGATGGTAAATAGGAAGAATCATGAGTTAACTTCTCAATTTTTTAGATCGGCTCGACCTAAAGAAGTTGGCATCCCTTGTGTTTTGGGTTGAACTCATGATACTTATTGAAAGGCACTTCAGTAGTATGAGTGGTGTAATGAAACTGCATCAATGATGGAATATAGAAATAAAAGCTATTGATTTAGATCTTATAGAGCTAAATATGAGATGTGCATCTCGGACTAGCAATGGCATTTCTTCTCCGCATCATTCGATTATAAAGTATGACTGCAAGTTTAGCTCTGTAAGAGTTCAAAGAACTGTACCTTATACTTCTCGTGCTCTCTCTGAGCCTCCCTTGTACGACTGGCAGCAACATTCCTCACAACTGCCACTGCGTCTGATGTCCTCGCGGGTCGAGTCATGGCATCCCACACTTTCCAAGCTCCAAGGATGTTTGTCGCCCATGAAGGTTGGAGAACACCAAAATGATTGACACGGTTGTAGTAGGCGCTGATTGCCTGTACGATTTCGTAATCCTCCGTCCATATGACAAAACACTCCCACGCCATAAAATGCTTGAGAATGTCCGCATCCACTTCCATTGTCTTCATCCTATGGTTGGCAGCCACATTGTACTGACCGTTGATGATGTGGAAGTTGAGGTTCTTGATGTCTTCCCATTTCTCGGGTTTTTTTTGAGGCCCTCGGACATCACGCACAATGTTTGCTTCGTGGACTTGTCAGAAAGGTAGATGAGATAGTGCATCATTCCATCCACCAGCTTCTCCTCGAATGCTCTGATGTTCAAGTGGGGAGACGTTGGGATGAGGTTCTCAATGTTGATTGAGTTCTTCACTTCGACACCGAAGACGAATACTTTCGTGCATGTCGTCGAAAAGTTCTTGTCTGATATTGAAACTTGCTTGTAGTATGGGTTGCGGTCAGTTTCCAATGATTTTGGAACTTCAATCTGGGTAGACGCAGTGCTAATTTCAGGCACTGTTGTATTCTTCAACGAAGAAGGAGTCAAAGTGCTCGTGCAACCTACGCCTCGTGGTTTTGCTGGAGTAGGAGGATTTTTCTTCTTACTCCGAGTCTGAGGGCCATGACTGCTCGAAGTTGGCAACAAGGACTGGGACCTGCCTGAGCTCCGTGGATTTCTTGACACAGAAGGAGGCCTCGCAAGTGAATCCGCTATGTCCATCTTTGCCTTCACCGTTGCAATGATGAGCTGGAGGTTTCGAATTCTTGAGTAAAGTCTCCTCCCACTGAGCGGCTGACCATCAACTGTCATGTAGTAGTTGGTGTCGACCTTCTCTTCCAGCTCTTTAATCATGTCGGAGTAGGAAGTGTCCTCCAGATTCGAGAGGAAGGGGGTTATGTTAAATTTCATTTTTGCAGAGTTCAATGCAATGGTGATATGATATTGTTCCTCCTTCGCCAGATCTGACTTAGTAGTCACACAGTGCACAATGATGAGTGACCCACCGCGAACGGTCACGTCCTTCACCTTCTCCTTCATGGTGCTCAGAAGGTACGCTGTGTTGTTTTTGTGGTTGGAGGTGAAGCACATGTCATGGGACATTGCAATCATGTGCAAGCTCCATGACTCCACTAGGTCTTCATCAATGAACTCCATGACTTCGCTGTAGTTCTCAAAGTCATCTCCACCATCGTTGTCGCTGGTAGTGATCACCTGGACTTTCTTGAAGACTTGCTCAAGATTCTTGACCTCGTCTTCCATCTACAAGATCATACCGCGTTTAAGCTTTAGTTCGAGACGATCTAAATTGGTTATAGTTGGATTTGGATGATAAAGCAAGAACACAGCGTCAGAATGATCTGATGGAGTGGTTATTGACATATATGATGTTATTAGTTCACATTGACATGAATGAATATTTTTGAACTTGTGTATGCTACTTAAAATATAACTCAGTACTGGTCTCATTTTAATGTAGAATAGAATCAATATACTTTTTATCGAGTCGAGCTAATGTTATGTAAGGTGAAATGGTATCTCTTATGATCATGTTCTGAAACAAAATCGAATTGTTTTCGTGATGCGTTCTCTGGTTGTTTCTTTCTTGAGTGTTTTTTCATCCTCATGTCTCTTAATAACCTTTAGGTTGGGTTGTGAAGAGTATGTAAATGAGTTTGTAGTTTGCTACTACACCATAATTCGTAAATACTGTTGGCTACACTAATTGTCACAAACAACACTAATTGTGATTTGCAAGGTTAGTGTTATAACATTATTTATCCATTCTAACACTATTTGAGCTCTATAGTAAAATTTGGTCATTTCAACATTTTTATGAGAGCGCATTTGGTGTTAGGTGGGAATAAAAAGTTGGTTTTGTATTCGTTCCAACTTCTGTTTTACTTCAGTTGAAGTAAAGGAATATTAGGAACTATTCATTTTTTGAGCAATTAAATGAAGTATGCAATTGGGCACTTAAAGTGCATAATGGAAGGGTGCAACAGTTAAGAGCTGAATTCTATTTACACAAAAGTTGGAAAATAGTGTTGGGGGTACAAAAAGGGAACAACGGTAATTATCACCCAACACTATTTACCAATTTTGGTGTTTTCCTCTTGAAGGAAATGAAAAGATAGTTTAAAACATGTATGTCTAAATATATTAGTTTTAGTGTAGTTAAAAAGTACTTCTCCCATGTTCTAAATCTACCATTTCTCCACTCATTTGATATTTTTTGAGTTTAAGCCGAACTAATCAAATGAAGGTCATTTGCTCTACTTTCTTCTCCTAATCAAAACTTGAAAAATTCTTAAATTTCAAAATTGTATATCATTTTTATTTTTTAATGTACTCTCTATCTCTACAAAATTATAAATATATACTGACACGAAAATCTAGAATATACTATGAAGTTTATTATTATAATATACACACGGTGAAATTTTCAGAGTTTTAGAAATGATTTTCTTTATGATGTGATTTTTCTTCACTCTCTCTTCATAAAAAATTTAATTTTCAACCAACATATCTACAGAAATTGCGACGTAAACAAGAAGTGTAGTTTTCTCTCCGGAAAAATAAATACAATTCGTTCCATTCATATCTAACTAGTATAGCCATATGCCGTTGGCCCATTTTAATGTTTTTTAAATAATTTGCCACGAAACCAAGCCAGTCCATGCCTGTTTGCTAAGGACTTTCCAACAATACCAATAACGCAATTAGGGGATGCACAATTCAAAAGATCTATAATTTAGGATAATTTAAGATCCAAAAATAACTCAAAAATCTATTAATTCTACACCTTGAATCTGATTGCCACGAAACCAAGCGGGTGCACCCGTCCTCGCGGAGGGCTTTCCAACAGTACCAAGCACGACTCTGGGGGACTCTTTGTTGTAGAGATCTCCACGTAACAAACAAAACAAACAAAACAAACAAACAAACAACCTAATTTAAAGTATAGATTGCAAAAGTGCAAGAAATTCAATAAAAGCATTGACACTCGAAACTACTAGTGTTAGATCGGACTTTTAGGGGTTAAAATAGAAATAAATTACATAATGTAAAGGAGTTTCCTCCAAAAGTAGAACAAGTGGACACAAATTCCTTCAAATGTAGAACATGTGGACACAAAAAGGGCGGAAAATGCATGATCGTTTAAAATGGCTTGAAATAGTAACTTCATTTTTGGCGCCAACATTTCCAGCCCATCTCTTTGTAAGTGTCATCAAAGTCTCTTTTGAAGATTCTTTTTATCTTCTCTTCTTGTGCTTCTTGCCGTTTGCTTCACCTCGACCGGATTTGTCCATGCATTGACTATGACTGCATTGTCTTCACTTACAAACTTTCAAATTCCTTCTTTACTTTATACTACAAGTTACACTGTAGATATGTTAGTATGTTTTTACACAAATTTTAAGAAAGGTGGTGTCGCAGTCCGCTGTACAAGAGTCACAAAGCCACGACAATTTTCAAGCTGCGTTCTTCTTCATTTGTAAGTCTCTTTTGTTCTTAAATTTGTTTTACTCTTTACTATCCTGAAGTTTGAAAAGTGCATAAAACAGAAGCGTGAAGTTCTTCCTGAAAAATCTAGAAGTTCTGATGATTTTGTAGAATTCCTAGTTGTAAGATTTGATTAAATTTCTGAGATTTTGGTGCACTTTGACACGTGTTGTGAAAGGCATTCAATTGTTACCGGTATTCTTAATATCATTCATTTTTTGTTTAATGCACAGCTGCAGTAGAAAGAATTGAATGTGTTTATTTGGAGTAGTCAGCCCTCGTCGATTTGGAGAATTTACCAGTTTTAGGGTTTCCATCGTGTAATAAGACCGTATGAAATGTCTACAGTATTTGTTTGATCTTATTAGTGCCATTGAATATTGGAATGGGAACGTCAGAATGTATTTCCCAAAATGTCGCCGGAATTATCGACTGCTTGAAAAACATGTGCAACAACTAGCCAATTAGGTCGAATCGACCTTAAACATGATGTTTAGGAAATACATGACTTTGGAAGAACAGAGCTAGGAAAAGTGAATATATGAAATTCAAGACTTAAAAATGAAGGAGGAATATTTTAGCTCGTGTAGAGCTAAAATGTACCTATCCAGTATTCTCATCATTATTGATTATAGAGATTTAGCTCGATTAGAGCTAAGTCTAAGACCACAGAATTCATAGATAATAACTTATTGGCATGAATATATAATTTTATAAATGGCGTCTGAATCTTTAGATCGAATCAACCTAAATTCCGAGCTGGCTAATCCGGTATTGAAGATGTTTGAAAAATATGATAAGAGTATGTGACATCAAATACTATTTGAAAGTCTTTTAGCTTGACAAGAGCTAAAATGGAATACTTGTGTTCAAAATCTACAATCACATTTTGCAGTTCAGCTCGATACGAGCTAATTGCCTGTTGACAATATTTTGAATGCAATCCCCATTCCATCGCTGGATAATCCAAAATCAAATTTATTCTTAGATATAAGTAGACGGGTGCAGTCAACAAGGACTTATTTTATAGTTTAGGTCGACTGGAGCTAAATTCAGAAGACATTTTTATTCCATAATATACGGCGTGGACCTTGTGAAAATAATTTGTTAAAAATGGATTGTATATTTTAACTTATTTTCTCAGATTCATTGTTAGTATATCACAGATTAAAATAACATCATCGATTTGCAAATGCTACTTCCATTCGAATTACTTATGAAAATCCCAACTATTTCAAACTTTTATCCTCTGGTATTTTATGCAGATAGAACATATCAAATCTATTCATAGATTTATTTATTCATCACATGCGAATGTCATAATTTTACTTCTACGGATTGCTTTCTTTATTAATATATGTTTTGTCCATAGTAGATTTTCTTGAGGACATTATCGGCTGTGTTTGTTTAGGTCGAAGCGATCTAAATTAATATTGAAGATTCATTTGCATAAATATTTAGAAGAATTGAAAATATAGTTATAAATTATTGATATCTTGAATATTCATTTGTTTAGGTCGACTCGATCGAACTGAGACATCGCACTAAATCCTCATATCTTCTCAATCTAATGATATGTAATTCAAGAACAATTCAATCTCTTAAACAAAATATTTCTTATGATTCTTGGTGCACAAACTTGTCATATAATCCGTGAGATATACGATCTGCGGATTAATGCAAATGGTTTCATGAAATTCAACTATAATCGAATTATCTGCATTCATTCCTATGTGGCTAAATTAGCTCAAGTCGACCTAATGACTGATTTTTCAACATTGTAGTCATGCCGAAATCCACCGCAGTGTGATGTATTTAAGGAGGAATTCCCCACATCTCGCCAACGTCACTCATATATCTAACGTTTGAATATAACGTACTTCTAATGAGAGCTATAGATGCCATCGCCACAAATGACGATTTCTCATCTGACGACGATCAAGTGCATTTACCTGTCGAACACGTCAATGTCCCTCAGTGTGAAGGCCGTCCTTGGCGACTTTGCAACACAAAAGTTGTTATGCTTCTCAGCCATGATAGAGCTGAAGTCAGTGTTGGCATTTGCTACATGGTCCGTTCCGACCTCTTGCTTGGAGGGGATGGCATTCTTGGTGACAACTATGTTGCAGTGCAGATTACAAGAACACATTGCGTTACGTCCCATCCCTATCGATTGGCTTCAATATCTTCGTCCCTAGCCGATCAATCGGGTCTCTTACAATGGAGTAACCTTTGCTGACCACCACGCCCGTGATGAGTACAAGTGTCGTCAAGCAGCCCTTGCAAACCCTTCTACGTCTAGACTATCCCAAACATACTCTAGCTCTGTTCGAAGCCCACCTCAACAATCTTCAACTAGGTCATCCAATCTTCTTACTGAGGAATCCATTTATGTTGTCTCTAGCAAATTCTGTTGCTCTAAGAACTGCATTCAACCATTTCCTCGAGAGAAGATTTGTATTTTTTGCGATCGCATGTACGTCGGAACATCCTTTCAATTTCGACACCACTTCAACTTAGAAATTCATCGGCAAATTCATGCACATGTTCAAGGAAGAAAAGTTGTCACGATTGAAGGCATTACCATATGTGTGCGAGCGTGGATCTTCATTGTTGGTATCTCTGAAGCTACTTTCTATCGTTATCAAGCATATGCAGCTCAAGCGCGTCATTCGCATCCTCACAGTAGTACTGCACTTCAAAAGCCAAGGAGTCACACTAAACAAGCGACTGCAACATTGAAATGTATTTTGCAAAAATCTGCGGATCACATGCCTCATCGAACTAGGACCCTCAAGTCTGGAGACAAATTGGTGTCTATGATCCTTCTTTCTAGTTTTACATGGAAAGGTACCATTCGTGAACTCAATGCAGCAAATGCATCATTCGGGATGAAAGACATTTCTACATCAAATTTGAGCAAAATTCGAAAATTGCACTTCCTTTAATACGATGCAAAGAAACCTCATGACAATTTTGCTCGTTGCTCAAATTGTGATCGTTTTCAATCTCTCCTCAAGGCTTCAATTCCTGGATCGCAAGCGGCACTGCTATGAGCTAAAAAACTTGGAGATCATTTAACCCTAGCCCGAGTTCACAGAGAACTATATTATGCCAATCGGCATCGCTCAAAGCATTTTCCTCATGAGTGTCTTACCATCATGCATGACAAGATGGATCATGCAAAGACTGCATCCCCGGTTTTCTCACACAAGAATAAGGAATTAGATGGGTTGTTCAAGTTGCCTGTGTTTGTCATAGGCATGATTGCTCACGGTCACCGTGACACGCGCTATGCACATTATGGGTTGGATATGTTCTCTCACGATTCAAACTACACGATTGGATCCTTTGCTAAACTATTGCGGGATCTCGAACTTCTCCGAAGTCAGTCACTCGTCAATTGTTCGTCGATTGTAAATCTACTCTCTTATTTGATGCAGTACTTAAGGGTGCGGAACTATGTGAATCTTCCCTTCCTCGACCTCTTGAAGGTCCTCATGTTCAAGCTCCATTGCCACCTATTTTGAATGTGCAAATGCAACAGGAGACAACAAAAACAAATATGTTTTTAGCTTTTGGTCATTGCTTGTAGCTCGGCGTGTTTTCCGTGAAGTGCATGTCAATTTCATGCTTGTGGGCCATACACATGATGATATTGACGCTCTTTTTGGAAGATGGAGCATGCTTTTGAAAAAAGAAAGTTTCCGCACTATTCCTCTTGTTATGAAATCTTTCATGGATGTTGAATGTGTACCCACCATTCCACTCGCTGTTGAGGAAGTACCGGCCTTCAAAGAGTTCATTGAAGATCATCTCTTATAAGAGCAAGGCGCATTTATTGGGCATACAAAAGCTCAATGTTTCAAGTTTTACATTGATGCCCAATGCTCTCCTATCATAAAGTATGAGAAATTTTGCACTGACTTTGATTGGTTACTTGAGGCTGGCATCAAACTTTGGAAAGAAGATTTACAAGGAAGAAGTTTGTGGCCTCGCGGTGTTCCCGCTGCCGCTGCATATCGTCTCCAACGAAACATTGATGAGGTTTTGAAAGGAATATTTGGATTCATCAATTATTGAGAAAGTTTGTGCAATCAAGACCATAGAGGAGAGTATCGGCGTCCATATGAACACTTGGTGCAATATTGGCGTGGACTAAAACATGGTCTTTCCGAACCTCTTCAATCATCCATTGTCCTTAAGAAGGACTTCTTGCCAACAACTCAAGTTGCGCCATCAATCGAGGATGAGTACATGGATGATGGAGACCTTCAAGAAGAGTTTGGAGAAGATGATGTCTTTGTAGGACATCGTGGTAATCGCCCTTTGCCTTCTTTCCGAGTAGGTCGCGATTTGTTTGAAGGTTATTTTATTGCACTTCGCCCTTGTGATGGTGACACTCGACCGGTGTGGATTGCTAGAGCATTATCAAATCCAAATCTTAACCCAGAACACCAAAATTGTGTCCTCATACAATATTTTTGCCCAGTGTCAAGAGATCGAGGAATTGAAGATTATCACACAGGATGTGATATTTGTCGTGGCCTTCGGTGGAAGATTGACAAATCGCAAGTTCCAATTAGGGAGCGTAGAGATTCAGTGATGACTGCTTCGAAGTCAAGAATCAAGAAGGATAGTGTAGAATGTATGATAAAAATTCCATCTTCACAGATTGAGATCATCAACAATAGTTTGGCGTTATTTACATCTTGATTTGAAGATTTCATTAACAATTTTAGCTCCATTAGAGTCAAAATGCATTAGGGATGTTGGATAGTGCTAATCTTGTTGTTATACTTAGCTCGAATGAATTTAAATGGTATAGTTGAATTTGTAGCTTTAATTTATTTTTATTAGTACATATATTTTTTATTTTTTTCTAGTTTGTTCTGTATTTATATAGTTTGTCTATCCATCAAATTAATAGGTGGAAGTGCATTTGAAAGTTATAGATAGGTAGATAGATCAGAACACCTACCTTAATGGAATGGTAGGACTGTAATGTTTGTTCACTATGACATTGAGCGTAAGCCCGATGACAGCTTAGACTATTATTCCATATCTACTCTCTCCTTTCGATGATACACTTAGACACTATGACTATGTATCAAGATGAAAGTTATACTTGTATGTGCTCTATAGTTGAGACCCACCGTGAAGTGCGAAGATATTTTTGTATATCAAATCCACCGTTATATAAATCATGTATTTATAAACTTTTGCATTTTGGTCTTTCATTAAAACTTAATATCAGAAATGCACATTTTTTTATATTTTGGTTCTTTATTGTATGGGTAAAATTTGATTGTTAATGATTATTTATTTCCTTTGTGTAGTAGTATTTGATTTGCATCACTCTCATTTTAATGAATATTGCTAGTATTAAGATAGCCCCTCACCTAGGTCTTTCAATAAATTTATTTTGTATATGTCATTGAAATATGCAAAATTATTTTAAGAGGTTCATTTTCACTCAATTTAATGAATATGATATTAATAGGTGGAGGTTAATGGAATTGCCCATTTTAAATTGCACTAAGATCCTTTTAATACAAGAAATGACACAATTGATATCTTCGAGTGAAAGATATCCATTCTAAAATTAGACAATTCTTTACCTAGTCTGAGCAAAGTATAAAGGCTCTTTCATAGCCATCTTTTGTTTAAATAATTGAAACTAGGTTGTCTCAACGTTCACGTTAGCAGACGGTGCCAGGCAGACGTCCAGTGACATTTGGAATTTGAATTTTACCCGGTCCGGGTAAAATTCTTACATATCTGCCTTGTTTGGCCCCTTCGTCCGCCCCATCGAGCCCGTCCATTTAATCATCTTGTGGAATCCGTCCTCCTAGTCCTAGGGGACTGTACGATCTATATTCGGCGTCCGTAAGGGTTTACGGAGTTGTCCGCGTTGACAGATCCAGCCATCGGCCTGGTCTATCCAACGGTCAAAAAATTTAAATTTTAGTATAAATGTGATTGAGAATTCATCACGAACCACTTCTGAAAACTAAATTTCTGCATTTCTAACAATTTGGCGCTGCAAAGTTATTTATGTCCTTGCTTAGAAGTTTGGTCATAGTTATGACGCAGTGATTTTTGAAGTTTTTTTACACAATATAATTAATTTATTGTTTTAAGTATAAATACAAACTATATCATTTGTTTGAAAAGTAAATTCTTTTACTACGGACATCATGAGTAAGAACTTCTAGAAGTGTTTACGGTCATAGAGTGTGGTAAAGAACAATGGAAACTATGTAACTATATATTCAACAAGAAACCCACGCGTATGTTGAGTCACCTCGTTTATTAAGGCCGTTCAGGTTCTCGAAATAAGAGAGTGAGTCTTTGCTCAAAGTTGAGATTTTCGATAAAAACTCAATTTACAGATGGCAAGGGAGGATTTCCACAAAGACGTGTTGCAGATAGACTTCATCGCAACGAAATGTCTATATCGGGAAGGTGAATTCAAGTAGTATGCAGACCCCACAATCAAGACAAGAAGATATTTGCACTGCAAGGCGTGATATTATTGGAGTGGATTTCGAAGGTACTTCAATTTCAAAGACGGGAGCTGAAAACGAGACATGGAGAAGACATTTCACTCAAAGTGGGCTATTGGATGGCTTTTAGGAGACAAAAAAACAAAAATTGCCTGCAATGGGGGCCAATTTTTTACTCTGCAAACATATGATTCTCTGTACTGCACAATCCAGTTTTAAAGGACGCAATGAAGATGACATCGGAGTATAATGAGCAATATAGTCCACCCTCATATCATGATTTACGAAATAAATTGCTCTTAGAAGCAAAGACCGATGTTATGAGGAATTTGGGACATACGACCGAAGATAGCATTATGAAATTCGAAGCAACATTGTTAGTTGATGGTTGAAATTCCATTACGAATCGACCATTGATAAATGCAATGCTCATATCTTCTATATGTGAACAATTCATTGGATGGGTGGATACTAGCGGGGAAAGAAGACAACCGCATACGTCGCCGCAATATTAGAGCAATTTATTGAGGAAATTGGTCCCAAAATCGTGATGCAAGTGATAATAGACAATATCCTTAAATGTCTATTATCATAGACACACTCAATGACAACGACGAGGCAAATATCGTACAAACTCTTGAATAATATTCAACACAAATCAGAGCAAGTATTGTTAGGACCGTTGGACCAATGTGCGAGAAATGACAACTCCAATTGTATATTCTCTTCGTGATTTGGATGCCAAGACGGCATGCAATGGGAAGGTATTGCATATTATGCAGAGTTTAGAAAAATATGTTTTTTGATCTTAAAAATACACCTTTCTCTTTGAATGCGGACTAAGCAACACCATTGGAGAATTCATTTATCAAACAAAGCAAGATGGAACAAACGGACTTGCATTACACAACAACTCTTTTAAACCCGTACCTACTGCACAATAAAGAACTAGCGGATGATCACGATGCAACGGAGGTATGCAAGCGTGTCAATCTGAAAATATGTGACCGTCAGGAGTACGTAAAGGTCGTCAACGAATGTGTTGCATTTTGACATAGGGAACCTCCATTTTTACAACATGTTGGAGCCTGGTGAATAAATGTTGTCCGCACACATATGGTGGCATTTGTAGGTGCATGTGGGAAGCTCATTGCTCCAATTGTTAAGAAAATTTTGGCACAACTGGTATAATCATCCTCATGAGAATGAAATTCGAGTAGTTAATCCTATATTCACAACAAATCTCGCAACAAGTTGACGATAGAGAAGGTAGGTGAATTGGTATATATGTACACCAATTCCAAAATTGTGGCCGCATCAACAAACAAAGATGAAAAGATGTGGTACCGTGACAACATGGATTCCGAGGACTTTAAAACGGGGTCCAATTTGGATGGACACATTGATGGGCTCCATGAACTTGACAGAGAAGCTCACGACAATGACTTGAACGATTGTAAGATCAGAGAACCTACTGTTGCTACAATCGAAGTAATGAAAGAATCCAGAAGGGATGATTAGGATTTGTATGACTTTCATTCAGAGAAAGAGATCGATGGATATCGGGGTGAAAATCTTCTTCTCGCTAGATTTGTGGATGGAACTGGCTACATGAATAGGGATAACCTTTAAATAGAAAAAAAAACTGCGTTAGCGGATATAGAAGCGGTGAATGGGACAACAGTTATCAATGGTGGGACTAAGCAATGGATGAAGACATTCAAATTCGCGAGTTTCCATCAAGGAGCCAGGGAACGGGACTTAGATATGAGTGTATAGGATGTGACGTGAATGTTGAAGAGAATGTACGGGGTACAAATGTGTAATCTATGAAGGAGTTGGCGGACAACGACGATGTTGAAGGAACAGGGGGAAATGACAAACCAAATGAAGAAAAAAATGGCGATCAATGTTTGGTGAAGCTTGAAGGCAAATGATTTATGAACAAAGGCATGGAGAAGGAGGAGGTTATGCGAGAATCACAGAGACGGCTACATACCCCTCTTTTGATTGCGTTATTTCCAATTACTAGGAAAACGGGAGATGTTTCAAGGATCTCAGGTATTGAGAAAAAACTAGTGAACATTCGCCTAGACATGTAGCTTTTTATCGGCTAATCCCATATATCCGTATTATCAACGGATGATGATATAGATGAGATATTGGAGGCAATGTTGATTCACAAAACTTGTAGCAATGCACCATCAAGACGCAATATAAAGTCATCTTTCTTAATGCCGCAAGCCTCGGATGCAATCAACATTGTGAGTCAGAGGGGGCGTTCAAAAAAGAAAGGAGAAGTCAAAGAAGGCATTGAATGCAAAAAGAAGAGAATTATGTAGCCATTTGCAATTTCTCCGACTAAAAGACAGAAACTGCGTCAAACTTCACTTGACGCATGTTTGCTCGTTGTAAAGAGGAAAATCAAACAGGTTCCATCTCTCTCCGAAGATAACAAAATAGTCATAATGAAAGTGGAGAAGGAGAGGACCAACGGTACTAGAAAGAAATTGCATACATCAACGGAACTAGGAGACGGAGGATGTAGACTTTTATACTTGTCTTTAGATGATATAGAAAAAACATCAGACAAAGAAAACAACGAATGGCGAAAAGGGGCTGATAGTAGTAGGACAGAGGTGAAAGGAAATGATGATTATTGTCTGCATAGTTTGTCCAAAAATAGGATTACTTCATCTAGTTTAGGTGTGTATGTGTTCGTATTACATGTACCAAAAACCTATGTGAACAGAAAAGTGTTTTAAACTTTTATTAAAATATTATCGTGGTTGTTTATGTTTTTAGTACATTTTATGGTAGGTTAACTTCATTTTACTGTGATGGATTAAAATAAAATGGTTAGAGAAAATCTAATTGTTCATTTTATATTATAATGTTTCAGGACAAATTTATAAAATATTAATGTAAACTTGATCAAATATACCCCTTAACCCCTAAATGCCTAAACTGCGTTTGAGTCAACATAGCAATTTTGGGCAGCTCACTACAAATGGAATTTTTCTTTCTTCTCTTTAAAATTTTCACAAAACATGTGTCCAAGGAGTACGTTTAAGGCTCCAAAATTTTTATAAATTTTAACCACACGAATCAATAGTTACTGCATGATATGCAGTTTAGTTTGAACTCCGGGCACTTTGGACTGCACCGAAAAATTCACTTTTAAAAAAAAAAATATATTTGAAATTTGTTCTTTACATTTATATGTACCTAGAAAGCTTTGAATCATTCCATTTGGATCAATGAGATAAAAGTTATGAGCAATTATAGTTTGGGGGCAATCGTGGATTCTTTAGTCTCAAATGAACTTTAAAGTCCTTTATTTAAGTCTATTTTTAATATTAAAAAGTTAAAAAAAACCTAGGATGCGGATTGTTAATTACAAAATTACAACCATTGTGATTGGTTCTTTTCAATTCCATGAAAAAATAATAAACAACTTATCATTCTCTACTTCTTTCTACAAACTATTTTTTGCTTGTATATTGTACAAATCCAAATGATTTGAAAAAATTTAAAGGCATTTAGAACTTCCCTTCAAGATTGAATAGAAAGAGTTACCATCATTTCAGTCGTTTTTTCATATAAATGTGCCCTTGTGAAGTTTAGCTGCCCGATTTTTTGCCCAAACAACAAAATGAAATTTTGTGAATTCAAATGCTAAAATCTTTCAATTTTTAGGGTGGAAAATTTTGAAATGTTATCCACACCTTTTCAAACTAATGTGCTATAAGATGTGTCCCAACACATGATAAACAAATACTTTGTTATACTACAAAAATCACTCTAACAGCATAACAAAATGACCCTAAAGATCGATCCCACAAGATTCTGTGAAGTACCCCTCTATTTCCATTCTCAAACACAGTCAATCAAACATTAACAATCCGGCCCTACTCTTACCAACCGGAAAGTACCCAAATAGACTTCCGGTTCTGGACTCAAAACCGGATTCTACCCTTAAGTCTTTACATGCACATTGGTTTGATTTAATATGTGTTTCACCATTAGAGGGTTCATCCCTTTGTTTTGAAAGTGCAGGCTTTCCACTTCTCCTCTAACATATAGTGGCTGAAGACAAATTCTCCTATCTACCGATTCCTAGCTAGTCTAGATCCGGTTTGATCCTTCACAACGATCCAGAATTCTTTCGAGACCGTAGGTCACGCAAGAGCCCCCGTACGATCTTCTCATACTACAACGACCTTAGAATCTGGTCCTACCTAAGTGTAGAAAGGTATTTACAAGTAAGCCCAGCTGTTCCAACGTTGACTAAATTCCTTCCGTTTTGCTACTAGAGCAGCAGGACCCCTCCAGAGGCTGGGGCGCTCAATCGAATCTCCTATCCGAGAACTATAGCCCGAATAGAGATACCCTCTCCATCCGTCTATCCTACCAAAGGCTTCCTCACCACGAATATTGAAATCTAACCACGTTGAGGCACTTGAAAACTTACTCCCAACTCTTCAAAACCCTGCAAACACTTGGAGATACAACGGAAGACTAAGGGGAGAATCTCAAACAAACTCACGTCTCCCTCCTCACTCAATCTACACACACCATCTTGCCATTCTTCGGGAAACAATGCATACAAGAAGAGGTAGAGAGAAAATTCTAAATTTTACTTGAAAAGATTCCTGGCCACCCACGCGGGAAGCCGATTTAAATAACTGAAAAACCCTAAAGGTTCAGATCCTAACAATCCAGAGGAAAAACCGGATCTGAAACCAACCCGGTTCCAAATCCGGATCCACCTCAACTAAAGACCGGATTGGAACTCGATTACAAAAAACAAAGTACAAAACCGGACTGGGTTGACTCCGATTCTGATTTCCAAAACCTTAAATACTGCTTAATCTAAACTTCTTCTATACTAATGGGATCCGCGGGATTTGTTCCCATGTCTACGTGACTAAAAACTGCCGTCAAGTCTACCCTCGTAGTTTCGATGGTTGTTGGGGTCTTGGGATTTGCTTCAGGATCTCTTGCTCTTTCCGCTCCAGTGATACCCTCCGGTTCTGACCTGTGTTGGCGTGACTTTGAATCCGGAGTCAGGTCCAGCTCCAGCCCGTCAACATCCGGAAAGGAGTTCGAGAATGATGCGTTTGAGAGCCCAATTTCTGATCGTGGCAGTCGCTGGACATAGTTTTCTATCCGCTCCGCTGCTCTTCTGGCGGCGCACACTGTCTCCTCAAGCTTGTCTCCGTGATCGTTGACAATCCGGATCATGCGTGCCTCCGATAGCTTCTTGTGATTGAACGCACCGGCGACGTAGAGCCGTTCCTTTGCCAAGTTTTGCCCGGATTCGCCAAAGAATGCCGACAGAATCCGGGCACACTCCTTTGCGTCCGCCGTCAAATCTCGGATCGCCTCCAGCTCAATCTGCAATTCCTTGTTCCGCACCCGGAGTGCGTCGGCCTCTGCTTGGAGTTTCCAGAGCTCCACCTCTTGTCGCTCATACTCGTTCGGGTCGGAAATGCACTTTGCCACTTGGTGATGGAGGACGTTGTCTGGTTTCGCTCCTTCCAACTTATTGATCTCTTCTAACACCATCTTCTTCATCATCCAGTCGGCTCGCAGATTGCCGAGGGTCTCCACCATTGATTGGAAGACGTCTTCTCCCTTGTGCTCTTCCAGCCGTGCGTCACCACTTAGTCTGGCTTCACTTGGATTCGGAACCATCGGCGGTTCCGGTGTCGCTCCTTCCGACCTCCTTTGCTCCGGATCATTCTTCCGGTTCCGCTTGCTCGGTGTTTTGCGTGAGTACCGGGAAGTCCATTTTGCCTGCCCCGACGTCATCGGCATGTCGTCTTCTTCATCTTTGTCGTCGTCCGAATCGGAAGTCGATGAAGACTCGATCCGGTCGTTGAATCGCCATACTTTAGCACCGATTCTTGCGCCTTCCATTCATTCTCCTCGTCGGCCGTGAGCATGTCGTTGTTTTTATAAAGGTCGAAGATATAGCGGGAGATAGGGGTGGCCCTACTCTTTTCTACTCGGTTGACTAGCTGGACTACGAGATCGGATATGATCCGGGCCCAGTTGGCTTTCCGCTCTCCCGACAACGACCCAAAGATAGTGTTTACAAGGATAAAAGTTATCCTGTCGATTCTTCCGAATGTAGAATTGGAAGCAGAAATTGGAGTAGCCGCTATTGACGCGGAATCGAGGAGTCCTTGATCGCGTATCCGTCTTTAGGGTTCACCGCTCCTTTCAACTTGCCGCGGATGAACTCGTCCTTCTGGTTTGCCATGCCCTGGCCCTCCGCTCGCATCCCGTACGTGATCCGTCATAGCTCCTCCTTTCACTTGTTGGAGACGCCTCGGATTGTGAGGGCGAACTCATTCCCTGGTCGGGAGATGAGTTTGCGCACCATCTTGTTGTCTTTCAATCCGGATGGCTTGATCGCGAGTCTCGCAAGCTCCATCATCTCCAGGTTGTCTAATAGATGCGCTGGCTCTTCTTTGTTGCTTGGGATGACCGGATTCACGTTCTGGAACTTCAAATCTGTTGGCGAGCAAGTCGGCGTGGTCGTCGCTCGTGAAGCATTCTTCCGCATCAAAGGCATTGTCGCGAATCCGCTCATTCCTCGACTCCAGATCTACCTTACTTTCTAGCTGCAAGTCCCGATCTTACCAACACTCGCTTTTCTACTACCGGAACTACAGGAAAACTTCACTCAAAACCTGCATACACACACGGAAGCGAGAGCGCGAAGGGGAAGGAGAAAGCGACAAACTACGCAATTGACAAAATGAATGTCAGAGTGATGCCAAAATTAGAAAAGTTGGTGCTTTTATACTCGCGGTAGCTTCCGGTCGCGCCGCCAAAATTCAGCTCCAAATTCTAATCCGGTTAGGCAAGGATTTCGGTCAAGATTCCGGTTCCCATGTTAGCACTTTTAGGATTTAGAGTTTTACACTAGTCTGTTATTTCTGTTCCTGCGTGAATCCGCTTAACTTATTCCTTCAGAGACCGAATTTGGATCCCTAACCTACTCTTCCGGTCCTAATTTTATGAAAAAAAACAAAAGAGCTATTTTGGGTTATGACAAGATCCTACACTTCCTTGTGTCATATTTCTATTTTGTTTGAAATTTAATACTTTTGTAAAAATGGCCATTTTTGAGCGATTTGGATGAGAACATAGTCGAAACCCTTTAGAGGTTAACAATTCTAGAATATTAACTACTCTCATTGTCATTCTACTTTACATATTTTTGAGGCCACATTACATTATATTCATAACCACTTGTAAAATATGCACTCAACACTTTTTAAAAACTATATTCAATTTTGCTTGTAAACGCATACATTGGTGTTGGCTACATACTATATATTCTACTCTATATCTTCGTACTCCTATATATTCTGTATAGTTCTATAGTTCTATAGTTCTATATAGTATTAAAAAATGCTCAACTACGCACATGTGTGGCAGCACAGGATAAGTAAATTCCTTGTTATACCACCAAAAACCACCTCAGAGCATTACAAAATGACCCTAAAGATCGAACCCGTAGGACTCTGTGAAGTGTTTATCTGTTTTAACCACTTAAGCTTAGTTTGCACACCCTAGCTCGCTTTCCGTTCCTCTCTTCCAAACTGAAAACTAGCAAACCGGATTCCGCTCCTTGATCTATGACTAGAAACTACCGGGTCCGTTTCCGCTCCTACGTCTTGGACCGGAAACTTCCCAAAAACCCCAACAACACAATGGTTTGATTTTAACCTCTGTTTCACCATCAGAGGATTTTACTCCTTAGTTTTTGAGAGTGGCACGCATTCCACTCCTTCTGTGACTTATAGTGGCTGAAGACCCCACTCTCCTACCCTATCCTCCTAGCTAAAATTGGATCCGGTTTGATCCTTCACAATGACCCGAAATGCATTCCCGTCCGCAAGTCACACAAGAATCACCTATACGATCGTCTCATACTACAACGACCTTGGGATCTGGTCCTACGCATGCCATGTAAGGTCGCTACAAGCGCGCTCGTCTAATCCAACGTCGACTAAAATCCTTCTGTTTGCTACTAAAGCGGTGAAACCGCTCTAGAGGCGGAATGCTCAATCCGATCTTCCACCTGAGAGCTCTAACCCGAATAAGGATACCTTCCCTATCCGTCTAGTCTTACCTATGGCTTTCTCACCCGGAATACTAGATCCTAGCCGCGTTGAAGCATTTGAAACCCAGCTCCCAATTCTTAAAGCCCTATAAAACACTTGGAGGAACCAAAAACTACTAAGGGAAGAATCCTAAGCAAACTCCATTCACTCTCCTAATTCACTCTTCACACATCACTTGCCAAGCATTGGGAGGAACATGCAAAGAAAAGAAAATGAAGGACAAAAACAAAATTTACTCACAAAGAGTCCCGGCCACTCGAGAGGGAAGCCGATTTAAACAACACGGACCCAAAAGAATCCACATCCTAACAACCCGGAGAAAAGAACCGGATTTCAAAACCCTAGAAACCGGATTGCAAGACCGGAACGGATTGCAACCCAAAATTGTATCACCACCCGGACCAAATCACAATCCGATCCTCAAATAAAAATAAAAATAAAAGAAAGTAAAAAACTAGACCGGAACCTAATCCGGTTCTGATTTGAAAGTTCAAACCTAAATTACAACTATCCTACCACTACGCTACTCATACTCCTCATCCGTGGCGTCGTGGGCCTCCTCCTCTAGATTAGGTGCAATCCGGTCGAAGATGCTCGTTAAGTCCACGACCGCCACCGCTGGTGCTGACATCCCCGAATCCGCTCTTCCCGCTCCCGACCTGAGTTAGCATTCGATTCCGAGTTCCGCTCCCGCGCCGTGGAAACTCGGGACTCCTCCGCTCTCGGATTCAAAAAGCAATCCCGAAGCGAGAGCTCAGACAATCGGGTCTGCGCTTCGTCCTTCAAAGTCGTAGGCGCCGAGAGAAGGGTCGTGCTCTCCTCCATCTGGTTGGAACACGTCCGGATCTTCACCAACGTCTCCTCCACCTTGATGACGTGGTCATTGAGGATCCAAATCATCCTTGCTTCGGATAACTTCCCCTGCATCATAGAACCTTGCCTTAGCGAGGGGTTGATTGAAATCTCCCACGACTGCCTTGACCACTCGCACTGCTTCCCGGGCCTCTGTCGCGATCTCCCGCGCGGCTCCCATTTCTCCTCGTAAGACGAGCGCCTCCCTCCGTAGTGTATCCACGTCGGCTTGCAGTTGCCGTATCTCCACTTCTAGGCGCCGGTACTCTTTCGGATCAGCGATGCATTCCGCCACTCGGTGGTGCAACTTGCTATCCGGTTCCACTCCAACTAGTTTGGCAATCTTGATCATCACTCGCCGCTTTACTTTCCAATCCGCTCGGGCGTCGCTGAGCTTCGCGACAATCTACTTGAACGGATCGTTGGAATCCCGCTCGACGTCTAGATCCGGATCCGGTCGTGGCTTTTTACTTGGTCCGGCTTGATCCAGATCTGCTCTAGGGACCTTCTCTGTATCTGGTACTTCCGGCATGTCTTCATCCCAATCCGAGTCGACTCTACCCTTCCGTGTTCCGTGTGGCGTCCTACGTTAGTCTCGCGGCGTCCGCTTCAGCTTCTTCGCGGGTGGAATAGGCACTTCTTCTTGGTAGTCGTCCTCAGACTCGGATTCGCATGAGGATTCCGATCTCGATACCGAGTTTCTATACTTGAACGCCGCCTCTTGCGCCTTCCACTCGCTCTCCTCTTCCGCCATTAGGAAGTGCGCAGATTTATATAGATGAAAGATATACGGCAAGATCCGGGTAGCCCTGCTTTTCCCACCTGTGTCACCAACAGCAAGACTAAGTCGGTCATCATCCGCCCTCAATTAGCTTTCTGCTCCCCGCGGAGCGATCCGAAGATGATGTTTCCTAGGTGATCATCATTCGTGTTGGCTTTTCTAGATGCAGGATTGGAAGAAGAAACTGGAGTAGCCGTCGGTGGCGCGGATCCTTGCAATCCTCCACCGCGTATCCGTCTTTGGGATTCACCGCGCCTCGGAACCGTCCGCGTACAAACTCGTCCTTCTGGTTGGCCATCGCTTGGCCTTCTGGTCGCATCTCATATGTGTCCATCCATTGCTCCTCCGTCCATTTATGTGGGACGCCGCGGATCGTGTGCGCAAATTTGTTTCCGGGTTGCGATAGCATATCTCTGACTATCCGCTCGTTCTAGAAACCTCACGGCTTCACGGCGAGGTTTCCGATCGTCATGATGCCAAGGTCCTCTATCAGCTGCATTTGTTCTACATCCACGATCGGAATCATCGAGTAATCCGGATGTCAAGGGTTGTGGCTCCCACAGATTTACCTTGCGTAGCGGCGGTGTTGGCGCGGATCCGGTTGAGGCCGACTTCCGGTTCTACCTCACGACTCTCCTAGCTGCACAAACCGTTCCTTACAAGAAACCCTCAAGCTACGGAAAATCAGAAGGAAAACTGCCAAGAATCCTCGCTCTTCTACCTGCTACACACGAATCTACAAAGCGCGCACTTCGAGGGGAGAAGAAAGACGACAAAGCTATTGCACGGCATCAGAGATAGTGAGACTAAAATGGTCAAGGCGACACTCTTATACTACCGACAACTTCCGATCCAGTCGCCTCCGATTCCGATCCTAACCCTAATCTGGACTCGATCGGAATCCGGTTGGTTTTCGATTCCGTCCCAGGACCGGAATCGACCATTCCATCCCTTATTTTTGTAACGAAGCTAATTCCTAAAAGTTAACCCTATGCTATCCGGATTCCCTTTCCTAGACTACTTTCAGGTTCCAGTTCTATTGATAAATACCAAAATCGAAAATTTGAGTTGCGACAATATGACTGTCAGAAGTGTTTATCGAGCATTGACCAATTAAATTTGCTGCTAAAAGTGTTGATGATGTGAGCTAAACCACCACCGTTTTGAGAACCTTCTTTCGAAACTCGCTCCAAATACAACCGAAACGCTATCGCCAACTGGTGCTCGCTAAACCAACCCATGGTTCTACTTTCTACTTTCCATGTTCAAATTCCAATACTCTTCTAACATACTATTGTATTAGATATTTGAATGTTTTTCGAGCAACGTATATTTTTGCAATCTGAGCAATTAAATTTTAAGAACTTTCTTCCACACATTCTCATACTAGTTAGAACATCATATTCATTAAATTGAGAGATTTAGCTAAAAATGAGAGACACTTGATGTATAAAATATATTATGAGTAGATCAAAAGATCCATATATACAAACAATATTTGGAAGAAAATCGAAGACAATGTTTGTATTAAAAGTAAAAAATCAATATAAGTTCTATTTGAGAAATAGAATTTGACATTCTGAGTTACTATTAGCCATTGCAATAGTCATATCGACTGTGATATCAAAAAATCCCATTGGCATAATGCACCCAAATGGTAACTATCTAATTAAATGTAAATGACCTAACTAGAATGATGGTGGACCCAGGATAGTAATTTTTATAAAATGAATTATAGGAGACCTTTCTTTCTTAGGTCATCCATTGCCTTGCGGATCTCAGGTCCTCTACTGTATCCAGATTTCTGAATACTACCATTCTCTATCATTATTTTTTTACGCTGAATAGACAAGGACCTCTCTTCCCAAGCATCCCAACTGGCTGCGATCAGGACGCACAGAAATATCCTGGACTACTACGAGTACAATCCATAGAGTTGGAATGTCGCAAATCCACCCTCCTGGCACGCAAAGAATTGGTTGACGCCCTGAGTAGATGGGTGGAATTAGCAAAAGGGTTTCTTAGCTCCGCAGCAGATTTTGATCGTGTGTGAGAAGACTCTGTCACTCGAATCCTCTTTGGGTCCTGCACAAATTACCATAGTCAATATATGGAAACTAAGCGAATCGAACTGCAGAAGAAACAACAAAGAATGCAAATGCATAGAAGCTTACACTTTGATCGGCAGAGAGGACATCATCGTCCTTGTAGAGTTGTCTTTGAGATACCGGGAAATAAGGATCCTCAGAAGGACGTGATCCAAGGAGTGTGCTTATCTGCAAAGGAGAAGGAGAAGAAACACGAGATGGGCCCTGCTTTGAAGAGGGAGGACTATCAACAACGCCGTGGTC
>CAXARX010000559.1:0-21544 GCA_963971425.1 Bryoerythrophyllum caledonicum | reverse complement strand
GTCCAAAAAAATACACTTCAGGAAAACAAAAATCAAATTACGTGTTTGCATTTGCCAAATTTGAGACCATCGCAGCTAAAATCAAAATAAACATCCAACAATACTAATTACAATTGTCCCAAACTTCCTTCTTAACGATTTCCAATACAACAAAACACAACAAAACACCACCAAAAAACCTCCAAGAAATAAGCACAATAAAATATTGATATGCATGCATCAAGCAGAGACGTATATGTCCAGTTAATTTTGAAAACATCCTTAAATTGTTTGAAATGAAATGATTTTTTTTTTAAAAAGTTCAAAATATGAGCCTCCCATAAGTGTTGATGAACACCATTCCTCAGGAAGTTGCCAATCTCTTGGAAAAACGAACCAGACAATGTCATTGAAAAAAAAAATTCCAGGCAACTAAGCGCCACACAAACACTAGCACAATGAAAACCCTAACGCCATCAAAACTCTCACGACACAAATATCCTAGCGACTACCATTACAACCCTCACAACAAATAAATCTAGTGCCATCGAGCCGTTGCGACATAAAAACCCTAGTACCATTCATGAAGTCCTTGCAAAATAAACCAGTAAGACCTAATGAGGGAGCACCAAAAGGAATTGTAGAGTGGCTCCAAAAGCTCTTATTACTTAGGCAAATTGGCGATGAAAAGGATAAGTTCAACCTTCGAACACAAATCACGGCAAGAGAAGGATGGAGACTAGGCGCTTCAGTAAAACCCTAATACTTCCCACCTCGCTCTTCCTTAGTTAGTGGTCAGTCTATCTTGGTGCCTGTCCCATTAGTTCACATGGATGTGAGCCATCACAATGGCTCAGGTGCCCTCGTAATGCATTTACCGGGGCATTTATGCTCTTTTAGGCTTTAGGGCGGTTGTTTTAGTTTAGCGTGGCCCAAGCCGTGTAGGAGGTCACTTGGTGCTTATTTCCTTAACCACAAGGTTTTTGGCGAAATCAACTAGGAGTTGAGTAACTAGGGTTAGCCATGCATAGGACGGCTTGGATCTCATACATGGATGGCCACGATGGCCGAAATTTGAATTATGGTTGAGGGGGGAAAGGATATTTCATGTTCATCTAGTATTCTTGGAGCAAGTTTGAGCTTCCATGCTTGGAGCTTTTGTTCACATTTTCTCATACATTCGGTGGTCTAGCCTCCTACTTTTTCCTTACTCTTTCTCTCTTTGCTTTGGCTGGTATAGCCCCCATAGCTCTCTCTCATTTTTCTACTCTCTTCTCACTCTACTCTCATGCATTAGCGTTCTTGGATCAAGCTTGAGCTTTCATGCTTTTTGGCCTTAGCTCTCATGTTTCTATCCTTACTTCTATTTCCATGCTCACAAGGTGATGAAACCTTCCATATTTTACTCCTTACACTCTCTTCTAAGTTCTTCTAGATTCTTTGGCAATCTTGGAGGGTTTATCTCTCTCTTTTCATAGTCTTTCTCTCTTATTGTGTTATTGTTTTGTATGATTTTTCGTCAAAGAAGAAGAGCTGCAAATTTGACGATTGATTGTGAAAGTGTGGTAGTTCAGAATAGGCCGAAAATTTAGAAAGGTTTAGATCATCAAGTTGGATTTCTTTGAAGACCAAGCACGCTCAATTTGAAGCAAGGACAAGGCGGTAGTGGCAGTTTTTGTGATGGAAGGTCCGATGCCACAAGTATGTGCAAGCTGCAACTTTGGAGAAGGATTGCGGAAGATATGATACTTTGATGGAGCTGAAATTTTGAGAGCGCATAAACCATCAAGTTGGCTTTCTTTGAAGACCAAGCTTGTTGCATTTAGAGCTAAGATGAAGATGGAGCAAGCGTTTTAGTTAGCGGTGGTTAGCGGCCCATGTGACGATTGTTTTTTGGTTCTTTTTTCTTTCATTCTTTAAATTCCTCACTTTTTTTGATGACATTCAATTGTAATGTTAATTTCACTATGTTTTGCTTGCATGGTTATGATTCTCTTATGATTGCCTTGTGCGGTGCACGGTTGGTTGTCTTAGCATTGAGACGGTTCTGTACTCTGATGCGGAAGCTCTATCAGTTTGCACTCTTGTTTAAAAACTCTCCATCCCTGCATCACTAATTAACTTCTCAAAATCTCCGTTAAGCTATTCAACCCTTCACTCAATATATGGAGGAAACCCCAATTAAATAGATCCAATAAAGGTTTAATTAATCAATTGGTTAGATTGTTTGATTGTAGCAAGCATTAATCCTAATAACATTATAGATTAATTAATAGGGTTCATGCAAATGGCTTCAAGTAATTAATCAAGTTGTTTAGGCTAATTAGAATTTAGTTAATTAGAAATAGGTTGTGGAGGTTAATTAATTAAGCTTACCTACAATGCTTAATTAATTAACTTAGCTCACTTAGGATAATTAGAGACCTTGGATTAGATTATAATTGATTAGGCTCAAATTATTGTGTTTAATTAATTATTAAGTATGTTTAATTAAACTTTCAAACGAATCTAATCTGTAATACTAGGTGGGTAGATTGGTAGGTTCGCTAAGACTTAGAAGCAATAGGTAGTTGAGCACATCTCCCATAACCCATCTTGTGATTATTTCTACCCCGGCGGTAAAAGTGCTCACAATTGAATGTGGCTTTTTTAACTAAAAATCCTAGTTAAAATCTAAAGGGTTATTTGCTAAGGTAAAACGAGTACAAATTGGCTTGAGTTTGCCAAAGAAAGTGCTAGAAGTTGCTAATTACTTACAATGTCATAGATAGGTTTTTGTCACTGAACTTCAATAGTCCTCTTGGGGCTTTCTACTATTTTACTCAAGCTTTCCTATTTGCCTTCAAACAATCAAAGAATCACGTATACTAGATTTATAAAATACGAATCATTTTATTGTTTTTTAAATATACAAATACAATATTGAGATTTAATTCATTTAATATTTTAACCCCTAACAACCAAGAATTTTTGGTTTTCAATGACAAATTCAATGTGGAATATATAATTCATATGGAAAAATTAAAATTCACAACAATCAATGAAGAAGATTGCATGTGTGGGTTTAACAAAACAAACATGAATATAAAGAAGTTTATATTGGAAATGAATTGAATGTTTTGTTCAGACTTTGAAGCTCTTTTAACTTTGCATTGAAATCTACTTAAGTGAATAGAAATTTTATTTTAAAAATACAAATCATTTTATTTTAAATAGTATCAATTAATTTAGTATTTGATACAAATGGTTGCACTTTTAATTTTGAGAGTGGTGAAACTAGTTGAGGGTTAATTAATATTAGTGAACTTTGAAATTTTGTTCTAAAGAAGATACCAACTAGGCATAATATTATTTATTTGCCAAAATTATTACAATTCAAAGTTTTCTTTGTAAATGATCTAACATAAATCTCAATGTTGTGTTTATTTGAAAATTCATGGTTTTTGTATAAAAGGCGAATCCCTACTATGTCATCATTTTGTTCCTTTCTAGCACAAGTTTATTAGTAACTAAAAATTGTAATGCTTCACAAGAACAGGGGTAAACATGTTCAGTGGCAAAAAACATTAACTCCGTTCTGTAGTTTTCAAACTAGGAAAATTAACCCTTTAACATACTTGTGTCCAAACCTACATTTACATAACGGATTAATAGATTCAAATCATTCTCATTACTACATACAATAATTTAATACCATTTATGAAATCTTTTTTACATAAAATACACTTGTTTTTACAATGTTGCATTTTTTTAATTATTCAAAAAACAAAAAAAGTTATCAAGAATTGGAATTTAAAATTTTCAAGTTGAACAAAATAAAAAAAATTAATCCTAAACTGCATATGGACAAATCACTCACTTGTAAAGTTTACAATAAATATGTATGAATCCTTTCTAGGTGTGAAAGATTGCAACGGAGAGGTGTAGGAATAGAATATTATTTGTTGGACATTTTCACCTTCTTCTTCTAACTCTTAAACATCAAAGCAAGCCCCTCCTTTTTTTTTATTGAACTGTCAACCTCTCCATTCGATTTGGATGCTTTATTACCTTCACCCTGATAGTTTAGGGTCATCTCGGACATTACACCCCTTTCGAAGTTTAAGGAGTTAAACATGTATCCCAAATTCTATTTAATTTCAAAATTACACCCTTCAAAAACATAGTTTTCAAGTATACAATACTTCCTTAAAATACTCCCCATTGAATGATTCTCTACTTTAGGCAAAATGTCTCTCTTCTCCAATAGAGAATACGATTGTACGGTACCATTCTAATCCATTCAAGTGTCAATTTGCGGCAGAAAAAGTCATCAGTGAAAATCCAGTGCCACCCAGCTACAGCACCCTGGGCAGTAATAAAAGGGTTAAACAACATTGATATGATTCTGTTCAAATCCACGTCACACATTTACAACTGGCCACTAATGCACCAAATAATGATTTTGTGGAAATCACGTCACCTGGGTGTCAATCATTTTTTCAAAGAATGTGTGACCTTGACCTACCAGTAAGGTATAGACTTCATTGATAGCGGCTTCCACAACCAGAACGATGTGGCAACGTATTAATAATAATAATAATAATAATAATAATAATAATAATAATAATAATAATAATGATGGCCCATGTTCTCTCTTATTGAAGTAAACCACAAATGTACCGTACTTTTGGTTTCCATTCAAATGACTAATAATCCTCATCATCAATTAAACACCAACTGAAACACTGCAAATAAAAGCTGCCTCGAAATCACAACTTCATACATAAATGCCACATCTTCATTGTACATGAACCTTTACAATTGTGCACAAATATACACACTCAAAATGACTGCTGCCGGCTTACAGTTGAGCATTAAAACCAGCTTAATTATATACATATATGTACACATAAATAAGTTGCCTACAATCAACATTCGAATATGGCAGCTGCTTGCTTGCTATACTGTGCCATTGGGGTCGGTGGACAGGTCCAACTTAGAACCAGGTACACGTGAAAGAATCAATTGATCAATCACCTCCATGCTCAGCCGGATTGATTGATAGCTTGCTTGCTGCTCACATTCGCTTTTTGGCTGATTGAACTGCAAGAATTCATGAGAAAGGAAAAACAAAATCATTTTACATCACTGATAAAAATGTATTGACCACAAAGGCAGTCTGGTACTGTCGTCAATTCCTACAACTAGAAAGAATACTGTACAATTAAGTCACAACAAAGCTATCGATATATGTATTAACTAACACAGAGAGATAAAGACCTCGAGAGTTTAACATGGGAAGTGGGACAAAATTCCCACAATTGTAACTTTCCTCTCGAGAATGATGGTAGTGTGTTTTCGATCTACAACTGAGGGAACTTTTATGGGCATCAGATTGTTTTTTAATCTCCCTGTGTATGATAATTCGTTGTAAATTCGTATTTTGAGAGCTTAAGCTTTCTAAAAACTTACGGTTGAATTTATAATCGCACTGGTCATCCTTCTCCCTCGCCTGCTTGGCTTTGACAATGGAAGCGGCTTTACTTCCATGATCTCCATTATTTATCCTGACTCGATGTACTGTTTGTTGCTTGTTGTACGCCAACATGGAAGCGCCTCCATGCCTCGAATTACCTGCACCCATTTTGTCACGTTTCAGAGCTCCTTCCTTGATCGAAAGGGATCGGAATTTTTCAGCGCAGGAACTTCAATCATCACCAGCAAGGACTTGTCAGGATAATCGATCGCAGCTAGTGATCAATTGATGAATCTTACAAAGGTGCCTCGGGAGCTGTGTCTCCAGAGGATGAGAACGTCGCCTTTCTTCAAATGATGAGCTCTAACAAAACCACCTGCACCAGCAATATCATTATATATATATATATATCTACATATATAAGCACACATGTGCATTATGAAATTGTATCAGAGGACTTTCCGAGCGCTTGGATGCGAACCTAGTCATACATATGCAAGTTCCATGAATGAATAAGATCACATGCAAGTACGGTGCATGTTTCAGTGAGAGTAGAATTTAACGGAATTGTAGATCGACACTCACCTGTGCTTTCGAACAAGTACATGCGACTCCTGCTATTGGGCCAGAACCTAGTCAAACCCACATTAATTAATTAATTACCAGAGAATTTAATTCATTAGCATGTCAATCACCAGATTATAACATAGAAATAATTTTTGGTGTGCCGAAGAAAACCGACCAAACTGATGGAATTGCTAGAGAAGTTCTTACCGGTAGCGGAAGGTCCATTGCTCAGCGGTGTCAAAATCTTCCATAGTTAAAAAAATCCCCTCTTTCGTGGCGAGATACGGCAAGTGAGTCTCGGCCTCTCTCTGCGCGTTCATTGAAACCAAGGTGAGTGCTCTCAAGGAAACACAGCAAACAAATAGAATAATTCAAAGTAACACAAGGAAATTCACTGGGGAGTAATTAATACTGCTACCAAAATTGCTGCTAAATTGTAAGTGATAGTTACCCAGAATTCATCATCATTCTTATACCAGTAATACCCAGGGCGTAATAATTATGGTCAATGTTCCCTGTGGTACTAGCTACGCTTGTAACGAAACTAGCTTACCTTCGAGATGATTATCCTGCCCAGATTATTGACATCACTCGGTTGCGTGGGGAACACTTTATGAAGAAGAAATCGCAGTGCATCCGTGTCGCGGCTCTGCAGTCCAATCTTCGATGAGCAGTGTGATCAATATCTTTGAACCGTTATATAGAATTTTTTTAATGAAACCGTGTACATACCCTTACTTCTTCAGTACTACGTAGTGACGGATCATAACAGTAATTTACCATTCTCATGAGCATTGAGCTAGGTTTAACGATGTACATTACATATTCCTGGGGGGAGCGTGACATTAAAAAGGCAAGTAACAATTCAAGGGTGGAGGATACACTGCATGATTACCTGCACATGGTTACAAATGAGAAACTCGCGTTGCATTTTAGAAGAATGCCGCTTCTTCAACGACCGGGGTGAGACCAGAGAGCCTCCGTTGACGTCCACTGGATGTGAACAAGTTGTAGTAATAGTAGAAGGAAAGGTTCGGGATGCGGATTTCTGCCGCAACAGAATCCGGTTCTTACGCGCAGCAGCCGTTCTATCGGCCACCTCCGAATTGGAGCTATCGCTGCTATGCAACGGGCTTGTGGGCTGAGCGAGCTCCACAATCTGCAGCGAGGGTTCAATCACATCAAATGGTTCAAGCATGTCGATCATGTTCCAAGGCTCAGGATGCTGATGCAATAATAATAATGGCTCAGGTCTGGAGGAGTTCTTATTCGGAGTCATACAAGCTGCCTGTTGCCAATCTTCCATCACGTAGCCTGACCCATCAGCAGCAGGAGCAGGCTCGGTGATCCATCCTGGCAACTGATGTAGCGGCTCCTCCGGCTCCGACGTTGCTAAATGATCCTCTACCCAGACCGCGTTGGACTGGTTGTCTGCGTCTCTACATATCAGTAGCTGCTCCAGAGCTTGCGACATGGACTCTTCTTTCGGTGTTACGGAGCCTGGATCCAAACCCCCCATGATGTGCAAGCTCCCGAAGTAAGAATTATAATGTTCCGTGGTCACTCCCAACAACGATGCTCCAGGATCATTGGAGCCCGGGGAAAACGACGACGCGTAATCAACGTTTAAACTACTGCCAGAAGCCTCCGATTCTGAACCGCCCGCAAAATACACCAAGTCTGCCAGTTCAGTCCTCCCGAGAGCTCTCGAATCCTGTAACCACGCATTCGCTAGGCTTTCCTCCATCTTAACTTGACGAGTTACACTTGGCAATTCACACTAGACTGTCAAATGCTTCAATCTCTTAGGCACCGTCATTCTTTCCGACCCATTTCCTAGGGTTTCAAGGTAACATTGTAGTCGTCGATCGCCGTTCACTATCGAAACACAGGATTCACATCCAAGGTTTAGTCCATGCCTGTTGCGAATCTTCAACAATAATTTATTCATACAACACACAAGGCTCTGACCACTATAAGCGAGAAGACTTCGTCACAATTTGGCACTTCTTTTCCAGGCACGGTCTCATGACTTTCTAGTTTTCAGAGCTCCGAGTGTACTTGAATTAATGCCATACTGTCGGCTCTCTGAAACATGCCAATTTAACTAATATGTCACCATTTAAACGTGGCCTTAACAGCTGCTTGGACGTACTCCCTCCGTTTCACCACCCTTTTTGGTAGCATGCTCCGACTTAACAGTTCTTTTGAATAGGGCCCCAAAGAAAGCCATCTCAATACTAAAAAAACCGGGCTATCTGTAATTGACTGTGTAGTTCTTTGAGTCCGCCCGGTTAGCAGTGGACAGTGCTCACGTTTTGGAAGCTTAAAACACACCAAAGAAAGGTGAACTCTTGTTATGAAACGGAGGAAGTGCAGTTAAAAATAATGGACCTTGAAAGTGCCAAGATTCTACACTGAACCGAAATATCGTTAGTATTAGGGTGCACTGACAGAGACGCAAATGGCTGCAACGTACTAGCTAGCTAGCTAGCAAGTTAAGCATTGTTGAAATACAATAATTGAAATTCTTTGGAGGACAACGATTGCATTATTTAGTTCCGCTGACGGATGTGTTGTCCTGAATTAAACTTGTCAAACGCAGGAATCCCAGAATCCGACTACAGTAAAATAAAAGGGGAACAGTTAACCAGGAGCTGTTCAACAAGAGACGGTTGAAAATCGCACAATCTCTCACCCCAACTCCGGCCTGAATGGATCTCTACCGGACACTGTTCACCAAAGCAGCAATTCTCGAAATATTGCGAGAACAAAAGGAATGAAACCTGAGAATTGTTAGCACTCACAAGAAAAATAAGAAACTACGACGTAACAGAGGCTCAATTGAGTATTTCGATCATCACCCGCAGACTGTCTGAATAGTTAGTTAATCCACCACTAACAGTTTAAAAAAATAATTGCGTACGTACCTCTGTCAACGACTGTCCATTCGCTTCTGCTTCTGCTCCAGTGGTCGAGTTATCGAACACAAAAACCGACAAATCTGCGTCAGTGTCCCCTTTCAGACTGTCACCGCATCTTGCCCACGTACCACCACCATCATCTGTACAGTACGTGAATCTCTACGCTATGGTGATGTAATTCTAGCTATGGTGATACTAATCCCGAGAGAGAGAGTGCTGTTGTCGACTTTTTCCTTCTGGTGCTTGTTGGTAGATCGACAACCAAAACATTCATGCGCTATCTGTCTGTCTATCTAACTACCCATCTCTCTACATGTATTCAGCAGCGAGGCTTTGCGCGCCGATCAATCTCCCAGTCTAGGAAGCAGACGGTGAGAGGAAGCTTAACTTGCGGCAACAGCAGAAGCTCCGTCGCGGAGGTTGACACAACACAAAGTGACAAAGCAAGCAGCTTTTCCTTCTCATCACTCTCCGTCTCCAGGCAGCAGCAACAGCAGCAGCGGAGCTAACTTAATAGTCGTAGTAAGTAAATTCCTAGCTACTATCTCCGGCAGATCTGGCTTATGCCACTTACTACAGACCTACCTCCCTTCCTGCCTCCCTACCCTGTAAATACTTTTTGGGTTCTCTTTTTTCTCATTCTTTGTTTTTTTTTTGGCTCTTCCCAAGAAGCAGATTTTACTGCACTGCACATTCTTGAACCTTCTGCAGTGGTCCCTTCTACAGTGGTACTGTACTCAGAAACACAATGAGTTAATAAGTACCGGTACAATTGAGTTGAATGGCCGATTCACACTACGGTCGAGAGTCAGTCGAAGTCCGTGTCACCTGCTTAGTGGAAGCAATTTCTTTGCAATTGGTTGGTGAAATTTGCAAAATTCGCTCTCATCTCCTACCACAATTTTCAGTTTGCAATATAATACACAATAGGGAGCCTTACATGGTGGGGATTTGAGAATGTGGTGAAGGAGTTGGTTTGTCAAACAACTTTAAAAAAATAAACGTTTTGGACATACTAGAGTTATGTGTAAAGTCAAACAAATTATATCCGCGAAAGAATAGACAACCCATAGAACTAGTCTATTAGCATGAAAGGTGGGGAAAGGAGTTTTGGCTATTCTTTTTTAAAATTTTAATGATCACAATTGGACTGCATCATTAGAAAGATTTCAAGCTCATACCACTGTAGTAAGACACATTCAAATTCTCGTAGAATAATCTCCAAGCACTCCTATACCACCGACAAATTCTCCATAACCATGTAGCTTGTTTGCAAGTGATTCTTGTTATTAATGCAAAAGAGGGAGAAAGCGGGTAACAAAGAGGCTACCCCCTTCTTGACTTTACTGATGACTGCACTGGTGCAGCATTCTTGAATGCTCAAAGTGTGAACATTATTCTTGAACATTCCAGAGTGGTGGTATCAGTCATGTACAGTACTGTTGATAGAACATTATGAGTTTATAGTACCTTTTCAATTGAAGTTTTTTTTTGTTTTCGATTTGTTTTACTCTTCTCTCCTACCACAACTTTCGGTTTGTAATAAAAAACACAAAGGGAGCTGGGTTCGAGAATGTTGTGACAGAGTGGGTATGTCGAACGGCAACATTTGGGACATACTGAAACATTCTTGAAATGTCCTGTGCAGGCAATTATAGACTCAAACTGAACATTGTAGAATGCCCATACTGAACATTGTGGAAATGCCCATGCTGAACGTTCGTAAACACAATGGGCCTACAAGAATATTCTAGAAATGCCCATACTGAACATTCTTGAAACGTTCATTTTGACATACTGGAAAGTTCTTGAAATGTCCCTTGTTTAGAACGTGATGTTTACAATGCTTGCATTTACATCATCTAATTGTGTCGTTCAAGGAAAAATGGGGTTTTAAGATCCCTCCAATCATCCGTTTTTTTTGTCATGAATATAGCCAACTACATTTTGCCACGAAGAATTTCACACGTTGAGTCATCATAGTATTGTATTGATACTAAGAAAAATGAAAATAATTCTTTTTAAATTCAAAATTAAGAAATGAATTAGTCTAACCACTTCACTTTACTTTTTAAATAATTAATTTAGAAATGAAAAAAATCTCATGGCACATATTAACATGTACAAGTATTGTTGAGAGTTTTAATTATTTTACAAATAAAAATTAACAAATATAAAAATCGCAAGCATTGCAACATGTCCAATAGGGAGTTTGATTCATTTTATTCTTATTTTTTGGTTGCCTTTTTATTTGCTACTTTCCAAAGGCATTTATTCTACAACCCCATTTTTCTTTTGACAATTCGTGAAAACACATTGAATGTCAATTGCCGATGCATTTATTTTCTTAATGATGCACATAATCAAACTTTGTTTTTTTATGCACCGCAAACTTTTTGAAAGTTATAATTTTTTTTACTACAATTTTCTATGGAAAATTTGCTTTGGAGGAGGCGTGAACCAATAAAAAAATGATGATCTTTGAAAAAAAATTGCCTATTTCATCTTGCAATGAGTCACAAAAAATTTCTAAAATTTTAGTTCACAAAGATTTTGAAAAAATCAACTCATAAGCTTATGTAACTAAAAAAACTTCCAAAATGGCACCACACTTGAAATATTGCATTTCAATTCATCACAACATATTTCATCTACACATTGTCAATATTTATTCATAATCAAATTAAAAATTAATTTCGAAATTTAAAATGAAAGTTTAATACAAAACATTGGTAATTGCAATCATAGAACTTACTATCTAAATGGAATAAAAAATTCATAATGTGCAACTTTTGTTCATGTATCAAGCCTGAAATATCCCTCTTAGTTTCATTTTGAAATGCAACTTTGTAATCTTCCAAATTTGGGAAGGGGTTGTAGGCACTCGTGGATTAAAGCTTACCACATGAGGTGAACATTTATAATTGTTTCAGATGAACATATTAACTCTTTGAAAATCCATTGTTTATTAAAACACTAGGTTGGCATATACTTGAATCAAGAAGAACCATTCTAACAATGTAATCATCATCGGTAGCATGTATAAATGTATGAACCACCATCTATACATTAAAGGAGGTTGTTTGTTGTGTTTTGATTGTTTGATGCCATAGGATCCCTCAAAGCATGTGTCTACTACTTGCATTGATGGCACTGTTGAAGATCTCTTAATGAGGACGAGTTCTCCAAGTGTTTTATAATGTTTGGACCTGTCATAGACAAGTTATGGACTTCGAATTGATATTCATTTTTGTAAATTGAATTCAAATATGAAAAATGGAACATTGATGTATTTGACATCATTTGTTTTATTATATTCAATGGACAAGATAGTAGATCCAACAATTACTATCAAAGCTATTGGACATCAACTGTGTTGGAGTACGCCCTTTCACTCCTTTGGCCAGTCATAAAGAGAGAGGAGTTGTATGATGGGCGACTATCGCGTACGGTCCTACAGGAGGGAACGGTTCTAAACTATGGGCCTAGGTAAGGTTCAAATGGAGCTTTTCTCTGCTTGGCCACATCCAAATAAACCTTAAGATTGTTTGAAAGCTCTTAATGAAGAACAAGTTTAGTTTATTTCGTCATATTCGAAGGTATAATGTGAAAGTTATCGATTTTTAAATGAATTTAATTTAATACTATAAATAAAAATATTCTAAAATGGAAAAAATAAAAGCAAGAGGGAGAAGATATGAGAGTACAAAATACACTAGGAGCACGAGTGGTGGGTCAATGGCAGAGGCTATACAAGTACATTATACTTTATCTAGTTCATTATAATTTCTTATTTCATTTGTACTTTAAAAAAAACCCCCCAATAATTAAAATGGACCATATAGAGTAATAGTTGGATTTGGCCCCTACCATAGTATTGAATGCCTATTTCAATGGCAAAACCATCACATACTAAGAATGTTCGCGAGTGCACTGATCAATAGATAGGTAGAATGATAGATAGAATCACCAGATAGTTGGGGGCATAGTGAATGGAGTGTCTATTTGTTATGACAATGGTGCTAGGGTCGGCTGACCAAAGGCCATTGGTGCATGACTACTCTCCCCTCTTGGGAATAGAGACTAAGAGGACAAATAACAATGAAAGTATCAAAGGTCAAGATAAAAGAAGATTCTGGAGGTTGCTTACTGGTTTTTTTTTTTTGAAAAAAATTAAATTACTTATTTATTTATTTAAAATTGGATTAACTCATTGTTAGTTAAATATTTTAGATTGGGTGAGAAGTAGTGTTTGTTTATTCTCAAATTTTCTCGTGTAGTAGGATGGAACCAGCGTGTTGTATGGCTAGTTTTTTTGTTTCTCTAAATGTTTTTTTTATGGATGTTTATGGGATTCTGAATTTTTTTTGGAGAAGTTTCATGGAGGATGAGTGTGTTGTTCCCCTAGATCCTCCAATAATGACAATGAGTGGATTAACCTTCCATCCTTTGTTGCTCATGTTGATGATTAGTCGTTGGTATTTTTGAATCTTATTGTTTATTGATTTTTCTGGAAATATGTCGTAATAGTATATGAATTCTATAAATTGTATTGTAAGGTCGTTGTGTGGGTTTAGTGGTGGGGTATTCTAGAATGGTAGTCATTGAATACATAATATGTGTGGTTTTAATATGGCGTTACAATGATACCGTCGTTCATTACATGTACATGGTAGGAGCCATGTTGGTATTGTATCATTTGATGAGTTGCCGTTGAGTGTCCCTACATTAATGAGTATGTAACATCTTGACTTTTGTAAGGATACAATTATTTTTTTAAATTCCCATACAAACTTATTGTGTCTTTTGACGCGGATAGCATGTATGTGGTGGTGGTTGCATTTTAGGAGAACATGTAATCATGTATCTCATTCTAGGAAGTTACATATTAGACATGTAATGTATGGGAATCTTTCAGTTCCAAAGAATAATTGTTTCCTAGGATTGCCTTTGTATTGGTCTGTGCGGAATTTCAAAATGTTTCTTATTTGTGAATTTATTATAGTGGAATTGTTCCAAAATTCGTTAGATAGTTCGTTGTTTATATTAGGATTCATAGTCCATTTACTTATATTGAGGAATTATTGTTCCAAAGTTTCAATGTTGTTTTCTTAGTCGTGCTTTAAGATGTATGTTTGAATAGATAGGCACTCCGGTCGTCATTATGGATGGCTGGCATGAATGGAGTGTCTGTTAGTCTTGTCAATGAGCTAGGGTCCACTAGACGATAGAACATTGTTGCAAGACTACTCTACCCTTTTGGGAATAGACACTATAGTAATAGTACCAATAACTAGAACTAGTAACCTAGTTTTGAAGAGTGGTTATATTGTGGTGTGTGCTAGGGCGGGGAGATATATGTTTGGTGTGTAGATGATTTAATAAGCAATCATTTGTAATATTCATCAAATGCTATTGTATAGTTATTTGTTCTATCGTTTAATGGACACTAGCTCATTGACAAGACGAATCGACATTCTATTCACGTTCGCCTCCCAAATTGAGGGCCGGAGTTTCTATCTATACTTATTCATAATAGGACTGGTGGTAGCATTTCGTTATTTTCAATTTTTCTTTTGTATAGTATGGAGCTCGCGTGTTGTATGGCTATTGTATTTATTTCTTTAAAGGTTTTTCTTACAAATGATTGTGATAAGTTGAACAAATTTTTGAAATGTTTTATTGATGGGGAGTGTGATGTTCCTCTTGCTTCGGCTGTAATGACTATGAGTGGATTGACTCTCCAACCTTTATCAAAAATATTGTTTATCAATGATAGGTATTTTTGGGTTTTGTTGATTATTGTTTCTTCTGGAAATTTGTCGTTGCAGTATGTGAATTCTATAAATTGTATTTCGATGTCATTTTGTGGTGTTAGTCGTGGGTTGATTTAGTATGGGAGTCCTTTAACACATAGTAAGTTTGGTTTATATCTAGCATTGCATTGACACCTCGTATTATTACATGTGCATGATAGAAGCCATGTGGGTACTGTGTTTTCCTGTGGATTGTTATTAAATGTACATGTGTTCATGAGAGTGTAACATTTTGCTTTTTTTGAAGATAATATTAGCTTCGTTATTTCCTATACTGCTTTATTGTGTTTTTTTTGTTTGGAGGGCATGTATATGTGGGTGGCTGCATTTTAATACAATGTGCACCCATGTATCTGCATCTCATGAAGTGCATATGGGACATGTAATGGATGGAAATCTTTCGATTCCAAAGAATAGTTGCTTTCGAGCATTTCCCACGTATTGACCCGTGCGGAATTTAAAATGTTTGTTTTTTGTGGGTTGGTTATAGAAGGGTTTTTCTAGAGTTCGTTGAATAATTCTTTGTCAATGTTTGGGGTTGAAGGTTCATTTATTGATGTTGGGGAATTGCATAGCCATTATTTCTAAATTATTCTCTAGGTCATGTTTGTATACATCTGACCGGTCCTTTGTCTGGGCGTTTTATTGGTCCGGGCCATATATCTTTTGGAAGTAGTATAGTGTGGTGTGTACAAATTCATGTGATTCTATTGCAAATCTTTTTTTTTTTGGGTTCCGTCTTTTGCAAGTTTATCAGCTTGTTCATTGCTTTTGATGTTGATGTGCGTTTTGACTTTGTGTAATGTTGTTGGTTGTGTGCGTTTCTTGAGGAGTTCTACAATTGATTGTAGTATAGCTTTGTCTGCATGATTGTTTTGTGTAGTTGGGTGTTTAGTTGAGTATTCATTATCTGTATGCAGTTGACGCAGTCTGTGAATATATGGGCAAGTTGGTTTGGATATTGTGTATTGATAATGTCGAGTGTTGTGAAGATAGCTGTTACTTTGGCTCTAAAGATGGTTTGCAAGCCTGGTAGTCTTTCCGGTATTCCTATTTCGTCTTTTACTAAGTTGAATATGCCATATCGAACTTTTTATTTTTTCCAGTGTCCATTGTTGTCTTCTTTTGAGGGTATAAATGAACCGTCGGTGTAATAATTGTGTTGTGGGGGGAATTTTAATGTATGGATTATTTTGTAGTTGGTTAGTTCATGTATGTGTATAGGGATTGGTATATGGTATTGGGGTAGATGAGTTTGTTCCATTTGGCGTTTTTGTTGACAGAGGTGTTGAGAGGTGTGGGTGGGATGAATTGTACATGGAAATGAGATATCTTTAAGTTTACAATAGATGTTAGGAGGTCTTGGGTTTGTTTATTTGTTGTGATGTAGAGGTTTTGATGATGTGTGCACAATATATGTATTGCAAGTGGTTCTATATGACGTTTGTTTGACTCTAGGGGGATCGTTGGGTTTATATATGTAATGGTATCTGGTGCAAGGTGGACAAGAACCTGTGTGTCTTGGAATGGTCCGTTGTGTAGAGAGGAATTTTGGTACTACTTATCATCTAGTTATACGATTATTGTACAGGAGTAAAGATCATTTCTGGTAGCTAATCGGGCTCAATGTAGTGCTTGTTGGGTTGTTTTATTGTGGGGGGGGTGGTGGACGTATCCTATTCCAGACCATTTGTGTTCAAAAGTTGTTTCAAAGGATCCAAATATCTTGTCTCTACCAAATGGTGAGTAGTAATTTTTTAATTGAATAGGACATGTTATTGGTGAGGAGAAGTAGGAATGGAAGATGTCGAATGTTGTTTTGAGGGAATTTATGATGTTTGTAGGTAAGGAGTGGTGTGGTGATATTTTGGGATTATTTTGGGAGTTTTGTGTTTGTATCTTTGGTATAACTAGATGGCTTCAGTTTCGAAGGATTGTGTAGGGGGTACTAAATTGTGGGAATTGTAGCTATTATTATTATTGTATTGGTGCCATAGCCATTTTAATCTAGTTGTTGATATTGTAGTTAGGTATCTGCCAAGGTCTTCATATAATTGTGTTGTATCTAAATGTACTTGGATTGTGTTTTTGTTTGTATTTATGTCTTTTTTCGAGTTGCATTCTTCTGTGAAAATGGTTATAAATGGAGTTGTTGTAGGGAGTGGTATATGTCTTGTATCCCGGGGTTGTTCAGGCAAGAAGTAAGTATGGATTATGTTTTTGTAGTATACATGTTTTTTGTTCGTGTAGTATTCTTTTAGTATTTTGATATTGTGTTTTGTTACTATGGTAGGTTCAGTGGACAAAGGTCATGGTGTGGTACCCATTCATTATAAATTGTGTTGTTGTTAGTCCATTGGCATAGATAATTGTTATATTGTTTATTGATTTTATACTTATCTTTTATGTTGTTGGTTTTGTGATTTATTATGAGATGTATGGGGTATCTAATCGGGTTATTTCTAATGTTTAGGGGTAGTTTGGGTTGTAGGGGTTGTAGTGGTGTTGTTAAATGTAGGAATGTTGTTTGGTTTCTAAGAGTTATGTTTACGTTGTGTGTGGTGTATCTTGGTTTTAGTGTATGGGGTTGGGGATGTTGTTCACAGTTAAGCGGGCATTGTGGGGTGCAATTTTTGTTGGAGAATAGTTGTTGTGCTATTTGTAGTGCCTTTATTTCCATTTTGTTTGGTTTTTTATAGTAAATTTTAAAATGGTCTGGGGCCATTAGATTTTTTCCACTGGGTAAGGTGATATGTTCTATTTTGTATATACCATGTATTAGTAGTCTATGTTGTAGTTTAAGGGAGTGTATGGGGTCTAGTTGTGGTGTTTCGGTTGTGGTTTGTATTTGCCATTCCTTTTCTAACTTTGTCATGTGTAGTTGGAAACTTTGCTCTATCCTTTTTAGGTGGGCTCCACCAACTATTTTCATGAGAAATAGTGTTCGAGTGGTTGGTGAGCGGGTACAGTCTTGGTATTTCAGTCGTAATAGTTCTTCAATTCCTCCATTTTTAGCTGCTATGTGTTGTACTAATCCCTTGTATATGGTTCCTAGTTTTCCACAGTCGTTAAATGCGTTTCTTAATCGTTCACCCATGTACCTTAGGTATGCGGTTTGTAATGAGAATGCTTCCAATCCAAATGATTCGTGTAGTAATTGTGTTATTACGTTTGAGGTACATTTAGGTAGTCCGCATATTGTTACAAGAATTCCTACGATTTTTTTGTCTAGTTTTTTAATGGTTGGTAGTGAATATGGCACTGCAAGGAAAGTGTATGATATGCCAACTCTGATGACTGTATTAACCATACTAATTTTCTGTTTGAATATTGTTGGACATTTTTTTAGTTGATTGCATTGTTCTATAAGTGTTAGGGTACTAGTAAAGAGTTTGTATATTGTGTTTGCTAAAAATATAGGTCTATAGTTTCGTAGCACTGTTGGGCTACCTTTTTTATAGAGAAGAATGGTTAGGCTAGTTTTCCATGAATTGGGAATTTTTTTTTGTTTGTAGCAGTGTGTAAAGAATAAGCCTAGTAGAGTATGGAAGCTTGTTGGCATGTTTTTTAATATTGTGTTAGGAATTTTGTCTGGGCCTGGGGCTTTGTTATTGGTTAGATTTTTTAAACACATCATATATTTTTTGGTCAAAATATTTGTCCATAAGATATTCTAGGTTCCCTCTTTTGTATGTAACAAAACCATCTAGGCCGTGCCATGGATATTGTCTAACTCCACAAGTACATAATTGGGGGTGTTCACGTTGATAATAGCACGTAGGTACTGTAGGTATGTTACTAGGAGATTATTGATTATATATTTCGTTAGCTATATCAAATGGGTTAATTAGCATATTGTTATTTCCATCGAGGATGCAATCCATAGGTGTGTCTAGAATCTTGAAGACTTTTATTTTTATTTTTTTAGCACTTTTGTCATACAATTGTTGATATTTTGAAATGACTTTTTTTATGTGTTCTTCGGTGTACTTTGTCGTGATTTTGCGAGCTTCGTTGTTTGCACTTTTTGCTATTATTGCAAGGTTTGTGATCCATTCTTGATGGTTTGATAATTGTCCTAGAGGTAATGGCATGTTGGTGTTTGTGTGGTTTTGTAGTTTCTTATTATCGGGTGTGTTCTCTAGTTGGTGGTGTTTTTAATAATACATATTGCTTTTCTGATGATGTGGTATGTGGATAGGTGTTTTTTCCATTTTTTTGAAGTTTTTTGGGTAGGAAACCTCCTTGTTGTGTTGTAAATTAACTTAGTTGGAGAATCTCCAGGCCAGTACATGTTTTTGAATTATATTGGATATGTTTTGAATGAGTTGGTCTAATGTTGTGCATGATGCTTGCCATTCAATGTCTCTAAGTTGTTCTTTTATTAATATGTTTGTGAGTTCATTCATTGCTATTGCATTATATTTATAGAATTTTGTTTTGAAATGTTTTATGTTGTCTCTGGAGATAGGGTTGAGAATCCTTGGGGGTTTTGTTGTATTTTTTAAACATAATGGTCTTGCGAGGAGTGAATTGGGTGGTATATGTAGAGATACTCGGGAGTGGTGTGAATTTAGTTCATGATCATTGTCTATAGTAGATGTGTATAAACTATTATTTGATGTTTTGATGTAGAAACCATCTATTAAACTGGTTTGATTGTAGTTTGTGCCCCCTCGTCTTGAGTGTAGACTGTTTGTAGGTGTGTAGGTTAGTTGTCCGCTATCACTGAATGATCGCCACTCTATATCTTGGGATTGGGGTGTGGTTATCGTGAACTCATTTTGTCTCCCTATTAGGGCTATATTGCGATTAAAACCACAACATAATATATGTGTGTGATTTGGGTGTGTTGCAATTAGTTGTGTTATGGTTTGTTGGATTGCTTGTATATATTGTGTGTCATCTATATAGGTTGGCATATAAACGTGCATTATTAGCCATGGTTGTAGTGGTTGATTTCCAATTTGTATAATTTGTACGTACGGTGATATATTAGTTGGTGTGAGAATTTTAGTAATGTTTACATGATAAGCATATTTTTTCTTTATTAGTGTGAGAAGCCCCCCCCCCCCTAGCTAGTACGTACGGCATTCTTTGTTGTATGCATCTTGTTAGCGCATGTGTATTGTTAAATATTAATTTGTAGTTTGGAAATTGTTTTTCTATGTATTTTGTAGATTTTGTTGCTATCAATTTTGTTTCTTGAATGGTTATGATTGGAGGGTTTATTGATGTTTTTAGTATAAATTGATGTAGGTTTGATAAAGCTCTATTTAGTGAACCGATATTCCATGTGATGATATGTGTGCTACTGTATGATGTATGTGTTTTTTGTGTTTGTAAATAGGGGTGAATGTGTGAAGAGGGGGGGAGAAGGTGGGAGTATTCACTTAGTGCTTCCTTACTTCTCATTGTTTCTTGGAGCAGGTTTATAGGTAAAAAGGGGAATTTCTTTGTCCATGGTTGAAGTGTTGTTATTTTGTTTTGGTGTATGAAGTTATATAGTTCTTTCAGTATAGAAGTAGTTGGGTTCGTTATATATTTGTATGTATTCATAAATTGTGTATATGGATGCGGGGTTGTAATATGTCGTTCCGCAGGGTTAGGTAGGTTTTGAATGTAGTTGGTTTGTAATAAGAATGTTTTGGATAGGTGTTGATATTCTGGCTGAAATTTGATTGTGCATGGTATAAAATATGTTTTGTATTGCGTTACATGGGATGGTGGGTGTGCCTGTAATATGTTAGGCATAGGCTCATGATTGAATTTGATATCCCCACATAGCATGAGAAGATATTTCAAGATTTGATTAAAGTCCTTTTTGTATGCATGTGAGTTGTTACAACATTTATCGTGGGTTGTTTTATGTGTATTGGAGATTGTTTTATGGTTGTGTTGATTATTTTTATTTCGTTGTTGTGTATGTGTTTCAATTTTTTGGTGCTGATATTGTAAATGTTTGTTTTCATGTGGTGTTTTAATTTTCTTTTGACGAGGCTATTAGGTCGAGTTTGTTTTTTTTGTGTACTATTATTTCGTAGGGAGTGTTGTTTATTATATTGATTTGTTGTGTTATCATTTTGAGTATAGAATTGTAATGTGTAGTTATTGAGGTGTTGATGTTAAAGGTTGTAGGTTCTTGTTGTATTGTTATTTGTTTTGTAGTTATAATCAATTTTGACCGTATTTATAGAGTGAAGTACTTTTATTTTTATATAATGCTTTAGATTTATAGTTGATGCGAGGTTTGTCATTATCTTTTGCTCTTGTATCTTTTTTTTTTAATTGAATTTTTTCGAATTTTGCTTCTTATTCCACCAATACTAGTTTTCAGAATGTTCAATGTTTTTAGTATATAGATGTGTTCTATTCTATTATTATTATTATTATTCAAAAGTACTTGGTTCACTTGGTTTGGGATGAAATCAACTTTAGTTATGTGCTTATTACCCTTATTATTAATACTAAAGTTATTTATAGAAATTATTGTTTTATCTTTTTTTTTAAAAGATCTATATATTATAGAAAAAATTATAATATTAGTATTATTAATATTTTTTTATTTTTTGCATTATTAAGGAGTAGAGTATACAAATATACTATAAGTATAATTACTGTCGCTTCTTTTGTCAATACTAGTTTGACATTTCTATGTCTTCTTTCGCTCTAGAGGCAGTGGTTGTTGTGCACTAAATGATAGCATTGTTTGTCAATGGGTTGTTTTGAGGGTCTCCAACTGTTTAGTTAATTTGGTTGTAGTGTAGATTCCCTATTAGTAGTGATGACAAGTTGTTTTG
>CAXARX010000558.1:0-15916 GCA_963971425.1 Bryoerythrophyllum caledonicum | reverse complement strand
AATCAGGCCGCGATCAACCTCTTGGACACGACACTACGCAAGGGAACGGCCTAACTCGGAGCCAGCAACTGCAAGCCTCCTCGGCGATTGCCAAGACCTAGCTCCCAGCCACGGAAAATGCAGCGAGCGAGGGAGAATAAATGCCGCGGGGAAATCAGAGTAATGCCGGGAGAATTCACAACACTGCCGGGAGAATTCTCCACACTGCCGGGAGAGATCCAAACTGAAGACCGACAGAGAGAACCACAATGCCGGGGGGAGTCTCTCAAACACAAAACGCCGGAGGAATTCAACCCAAAAACCGACAGGATCCCAAGCAAAATGCCGGCGGAGTTCAAAAGGCTCCCGGGGGGAATTCACCACTGCCGGAAGAAATTCAAACTACAAAACACCGGGAGAGGATTCACAGCACTGCCGTGAGAGATTTTTCACACTGCTGGTGAGAGAGGGAAGAGCACACACCGGAAAAATCAAGCGCAAGCCGGCTCAAGAGAAACAAAAACACCCGAGAGACTCAAAACAAGGGCCGGGGAAAGAAAGAGAGCCCAGGGGGAAAATCAAGCGACCCGGGCAAAAACGGCCCAGGCCATAACTCCCCCGGGTTGCTCATCCGCGAGGGCACTATGGCGGCCGTGGGAGGCCGACATTCCTCCCTCGGCCGCCAAAACTTTAATGTCCCTTGTCTTTTCCCAAGACAAGAGACGGTTAAAATTCAAGGAAACCGGAAAAAACACCCCAAGGGCGTTCACACCAAACCAACACTCGAGTTCACCAAAGAACTCCGTTTACACTACACTTCGCCTTCTTCACACTACCACTCGGGATTGACAACCAACCACAATGGAATCTCGAGGTCATCACAATTGACCCCGGAAATCCCCAAAATGCCCCGGTACACGGGCTACCGGGGCCGTGAGCGTAATCAATCGCTCACATCCTTGACTATCATTGTCTTTATTTTATTATTAACTTTCTAATTTCAAGTACCTTTGATTCTATTTTGGTGGTTGTATATCAATTAATGAAGATGACACATTTTTCTTTGTAATAAAACAATTACTAAATTGTTCATTGACCATATTTATCGATATCGTGATCAACTTGAATATATAGTCTGTGATCGGGGACGTCAATTTATATCCAAGTTTTGGAAGGGATTTTTGAAATTTTGGGTGTGAAGGTTAACTCCTCTTTAGCTTATCACCTAGAATCCGATGGTCAAACAATAAGAGTTAATCAAAATTTGGAGCAGTACCTTCGTTGTACTATCAATCACGAACAAGACAACTGTGTTGACCTTCTTCTTTTAACTGAACTTGCGTATAATCTTACTTTACACTCTTCTACCAAAAAAAATTCGTTCTTTTTAAATTATGAACGTCATCCACCAGCACATTTTTTTTGAGTTAAAATAATTAGTTAACCCGACTGCAGAACATCTTATTCAACATATGTCATTGATTCATGAAGAATTTATTTTTCTAGTTCATCAAGCTTAAAGCCGGCATAAAGAATATACAGATGTCTGCCCAATCCTGCAACCGAATTTCAATGTAGAAGATGAAGTCTGGTTGTTGCATCAAAATATTCAAACTACACAATCATCAACAAAACTTGAGTATAAAAAATTAGGACCTTTTCAAATAATCTATCAAGTAAATCTTGTAGCTTTCCATTTTGTACTTCCAACTTCTATGAAAATTCATCCTGTATTTCAAGTCTCGTTATTAGAGCGTTATTATTTATTTACAATCCCACGAAGAGTTTTGCCACCACTTCTCCCTATTGAAATTAATAATGAATTGGAATATGAAGTCGAAGAAATATTAGACTCTGGAGATGAGAGAAGGCTATTGGAGTACTTAGTACATTGGAAAGGTTATGACATCACTGAACAAACCTGGGAACCGTCAACAAATCTTGTTAATACATTTAACAAAGTTACAATGTTTCACCAAAAGTATTCTCACAAGCCAAAAATCACTAATTGTAGAATTCATTGCTAGATAGTAGGTGATGTCACGGACCATATAACTATAGACATACTTAAAACTCAACTTTTCATATCCTAAAGTTATTCTTGAGAATAAAAAGGAGTTATAATTAAAGTAAGAGCTATAGAAAGGAATGATAAACATGTCTCCTTTAGTCTTGTTAACACATTTCTTAAAATCCTAGTATTCTTGAGTTTGTCACATATTCAACTACAATTTCCTTGTAGGAAACAATTATTATATTGTATTTAAAAAAACTAGTTGCTTCACTTGTATCCTTGACATAAAGTGAGTTTGAGCATTATTTTCTCTTTAAGAGCTTTTTTTTTCCAGTTAACTCAAATTACTTCTAAAATTGTGTATAAAACTCCATTTGGATTCTACTTGCAAGTAGTTTTGTTTTTGGTTAACTCAAATGCACGTGTGGGACGTCCAATCTCAAACACGTTCCTCAAAATCTCACTCACTATTTCAATAGAGACCAACTCACTAAGTTGTTCACAAAGAATTTAAACTACTTCTCTACTTTGACTTCATTTACAATGTGTCTTGTTTTGGTTATCTTCAATCTAAAACAAAGTCAATTGTGATTATTTTTCCATACGACGACAATCACTATGACACCTTCCACCAAAATTCAAAATTAATGACTCTACAATGAAACAATTTATAACAAGACATTAGATTTAACCAAAAAGAAGCTCTCAGAGAGGAAAGAATGTAACAATTCACCAGAGTCTCAATTTTGCTTTTCAAATGACGACAAAACTAGTCTATGGCAAGTTGGAGAATTTTTTAAACAAGAGACAAGCATGCCCGAATCTATGAAAATAGCTCCTTCACCAAACCTAAAAGATAGTGCACAATTATTCCCCAAACCAAAGTTCCCATTTGGGCAACTATTCATTGTCAGATTTTACAATTTTAGCATTGAAAGATTGCTTGAACTCAACTTAGAAACCACTTATGTTTTTTGGTGAACTCAATTATTCCACTCAAGTGTAAGGTGAAGTTGCCTATTAGAAGCAGATTGAGTGGTATGGTCTGTTGCCATTAGCAAAAAAATCAAACTTTTTTTCTTCCAAAGACAAATGTGAGAAATGAAGAAAGCAATTGAAAATTTATTTTTTGAACAAATCATGAATTTGTTATGAATTCTTGAAAGGTAGTACTCAATTAGAATAAAAAAATAACTTCTTATAAAAAGTTTACTCTAAAAGGTGTAAGTTTCCTATGACAGTTACTAATAACACTATCACCATCACCCAAGGTATTAATTTTAGTCACTAACCAACCCAATGAAATCCTAATCTCATTTATAGAAATCTTCCATGGGCTGATGTAAGACTCTAATGGGTGGTTTTCTAATGGGTGGTTTTCTAGGGGTCTGTATTGGATGGTTTGCTATAATGGGTTGTTTCACCTTAGTTCAAACAAGAGGTTAAAAAAGAAAAAAAAAGAAAAAACTGATGCTTATATATTTTATTAATATTTTTCAGCGGGCCATTGAACAGATCAATCTTTTGTCGTCACTTATTTGAACCCAAGGGCGCAGTAGAAGAATGTTCTTGTACAGAAAACGAGACCCAGCTGCTCTCTTCAAGAATGTTAAACTTCATGTTACACTCCAGCCTCGTTGATAAGCTCAAGGCAAGCCCTAATTGAGTTTCATGAGGGTGGGATGAGACTTCTAACGAGACGTTTTGTTTCATGAGCGACGGAGAGAGAGCCGAATTCTTTTGGAATCCTCATTTGTGCATGAGAGACTGACAATCAATAATGTGTGAGTGAAAATGAGAGAGAGAGACAGCTCAAGCTGCCTGCAATGACATATCAAGGTTCTTCGAATTCGCGACGCAATCATCCAGAAACTGATTGTGATCAGCTCTTTAATTACTATTGTAGTTTCTTGCATCTGTCTTTGGAGATGAGATTGCCACTTCGTTTCTCTCTGTTCCTGCATAGCAAAATGCTTCTTTCAATTGTAATGCCATTTTCTTGCATCCTGTATGAGCACTTTGCTAGGGTTTCTGAGACTATTTGGTAAGTCAATAGAGATATGCTTGTCTCTTGAGGCCATGGTTTTTGGTAACTGTGTTTGATTGCATTCCCCTTTGCAGGGGTATGAGCATGCCTTGTGGACAGGGATCGATATGGCGTGACAAAGCAGTGGGGGGATTAGTTCTTGTGTAGGCTGTGAACATATATGATGGAGAAGGTTAAGGCTCACGTGGGCAAGATCCCACGGTCTTGCACTGGGGTGGACCTGGCGGATTTGCTGGAGAGGGCCATGGGCAAGGGGACGATCTACAGTGTGAACATCGTCTCTGACGCACAGACTTGCGAGTCCAAAGGATATGGCTTCGTCGTTTTCAACACGGAGAAAGCGGCTGAGAGAGCTTCCATGTTGGCGGAGAATGGCCATCTGGTTTTACTCAATAGCCAACTCCGTGTCAACCTTGCCGAGCGAGATATTGTCAAAAGGCCTCGCCATTTCGCGACTACTTGGGATGATGTACATTCCTTCATTCCTGAACCACTTTGCACATGATGCTACTTCACAGTTTCGGTCCTTAAGCGTCCGCTGTATTTTCTGCAGTGTTGGAAAATTGGATCCCCTGCTGCAAATCATCTGTTTGTGTGAACTTGACTTCATTTTCACACAATCGACACTGTCGATCTTGTAGTATAGAACAAGAGCTTCAAAATGATGGATTTCAATCAGAAAACTGATTTAAAATAAGAATACCGTTGCGAAGTTTAGTGATGCAGATGGCCATAATGAGCGTTTCTGACTTTTCGGGGTTAATCAATAAAGTTCCACGTTTTTATTCTTCGTGTGTTGATCAGGGGAAGCTGTACTTGAGCTCTCTCGTCTCTGAAACTGTTGCAAGATGGCAGTGGTCGTCAAGCTCGAATGTGACCACCGAGTTTGACTTTCACAGTCGAAAAGTGCAGTTTATGGTGGATGTGATGCACAATGCAGAAAAGCAACATTACAAAATGGAAAGTGAGTTTGAAGAGATCGAGAGTGTCAAGTTTGTTGCTGTGCAGGGAGCCCTAGTGCTCCCCACTCGAGCCTTACTGCTGCAAGTGAGCAATCAAATCTTGCATTGGCGTTCACCTGTCACTTTCAATCTTGTTTTAGCCCAGCATTGTTGTATAAATGTATCCTCTTCATTTGGGATTATTGTGAACTATGAAATAAGATTATGAATTCGATATATATATATATATATATATGAGTCTTTGGTTATGGTAGTTATACTTCCACACGCTGGCACTCACATGTAGAGTCTTCTGACATTTCGGGGGTGTTTCTGATTCATGTCCCCAGCTGAGGACTCCACCACACGTCTATGTGCAAAGAGCAGTTAGCTTCAAATCCAGAGATTTCATAGGGGACCTTTTCTTAGGCACTACCCCTGCAGTGAATCCTTACTATGTCAGTACTGAAGAAGAGGAGCTATGGGTTCGAACGGTAGATTTCACTCCTAAAAAAAGCATTGGTCAGTGCCTCACGTATTTACTCGAGCTTTCATGTGACAGAACAGGTGATGACATGAATGATCTTTTCAAAAAACTTGCAGATTTTCGGTTGGCAGCTCACCCGCCTTTAATCCAACAAATTACTTTTCAGAAGGGCACATCATTTGCAACTTCGCAGGTGCTTGTTCCGCTGGTGGAACCACCCCCAGGGTTGAAAGTCCAATTCGACCTTGTGTTCAAAGTGAACCAGCTTGTGCAAACCTCGAAGCTAATTGGAGACACTCTTGACTCTTCCTTCTATCACTTACTACAACCCGATGTAACTCCTGATGCGAAAGCAAAGCTAGTTCTGGAAAAAATTGGGAAAGGGCTTGTTCCATGCTTTGAGCCTGTGAAAGAGATTGAGAAGATGGAAAAAACTCCCGACTTGGATCCTGTATCTATTAAACTTGCTCCCGGCTTATGTTGGGTACGCAGAGTTCTTGTCACTCCAACTAAGGTTTACTGCACAGGACCAGAGGTTGATACTTCAAACCGTGTTACTCGGCATTTTTCCGGTCACTCTGATCGCTTCATGCGTATGTCATTTGTAGATGAGAATCTGGAGCCTCTGATGTCCAATGCCCTCTCAGTGCCGACAAGAGGGGGTGCTCAAGCCGGTGTAGACGCTGAAAGGTCATCTGTCTATGACCGGATTTTAGCAGCTTTGAAGGAAGGCTTTGTCTTGGGAGGTTACAGGTAAATCTGAATTTTGTTTAACTTGCATTAAGTATACACGTCTGTTGCTAAAAAAACGATCATCAAAGATATTGGGAAAGGAGTGGATAAGTGTAACCTCTTTAGCTTTAATTACCTTCTTAAAAGCATAACGAATTTAATGTTGAAAGTTATATAGGTGAAATGTGATTTAAATAATCATGCACATGGCTTTGTGCACCTTTAACAAATTCAATGTTAGGTTTGAGTTTCTGGCGTTTTCTTCAAGCCAGTTGAGGGAGCAGTCTGTGTGGATGTTTGCGTCCTATGAAACGCTGACTGCTGCAAGCATAAGGGAGTGGATGGGGGATTTCCTCACCATTCGGAACGTAGCCAAGTGTGCCGCTCGCATGGGGCAATGCTTCTCCTCGTCCACACCGACTCTGGAAGTACAAGAGCATGAAGTTGATCAGATTCCGGATATTCAAAGAGAGGATGAGTTTGGGATGTCCATGTACTGTTTCTCGGATGGTATTGGAAAAATCTCCAAAGAATTTGCTAGTGAGGTTGCTAAGAAGTATAAACCAAAAAACCTCCCAACAGGGATGGTTCCATCTGCTTTTCAGATCCGTTATGGAGGTTATAAGGGTGTGGTGGCTGTTGACCCACTTTCGAAGGCCAAGCTTTCGTTACGCCCCAGCATGTCAAAATTCGTTTCACAGCATGTGGGACTTGATATTCTGAACTCCTCCCGGTTCCTCCCGTCCTACTTGAATCGGCAGATCATCATGCTTTTATCCACACTTGGAGTGGAGGACTCTGTGTTTGAGCAGATGCAACATCGTGTAGTCACTAAGCTGGATGAAATGATGAAGGGTGCGGATGTTGCACGAGATGTTCTGCAGGTATTTAGCGTCTCCCTCTTACTTAGCTCTTTTGTTTTCACGGTTGCTATCTCTTGATAATTAATGCACATTATTTCTGTTACCACTAGCTCCTCTTTCTTACATTTTACTTGGTTCCATTTCCAATGCTGAATTTTGATGGTTGCTGAATGTTTTGCCTTTAATAATGGACCCAAGTTACTTTTGTTTCCAGAAGCCTTTCTTTCTTAAACTTTTCACTTGGTTCCCTTTTTAATCCCGAGTTTTGATGGTTGCCCACTCTGATACTGGATTTATACTACTTTTCTTACTTAAAGAAAGTCCTTGGTGGCTTTTAGTTAAATCATTCAGGGGGGATGCATACGAGATTGATAGAGATGCTGGCAGCCGGGTATCAGCCGCAGAAGGAACCATATGTTAAGATGTTGCTGCAAGCGTTTCGAGCATCTCAGCTTTATGATTTGCGGACAAGGTCTCGTATTCTTGAACCGATGGGGAGAGTCCTGATGGGATGTCTTGATGAAACGAAAACTCTTTCTTATGGTGAAGTATTTCTGCAAGTTACAGCTGCTCCTGGTCGCAGGAGAGGACTGAAAGATGGGCTAGAAGACTTCGATGTATATCCTGTGGGACCTGAGGCAAATAGGATTGTAGCACATGTGGTGGAGGGATGGGTTGTTGTTGCAAAGAATCCGTGTTTGCACCCGGGTGACATCCGAAAACTCAAGGCTAGAAACGTTCCTGGTCTTCGGCACATGGTGGACTGCTTGGTGTTCCCCCAAAAGGGCCACAGGTGGTACAAGACTCCCTTTTACTCTCATTTTGGTTACATTCTGGCGGCCCTTGTGCTCTAGCATCTAGAGAAAAACAAGTTGTTCGTAGTCTCTTGTGCAAACCCCCGACGAAGAAAAGCTAGTGGCGTTAGAACCCTATGATTTAGGACAGTTTCTAGTTTACACTCGACCAATTGCAATGCAGCAAGGTTTTCTAGAAAATCTGTACTAGTTTACATTAAATAGACTATTCGTGGAGAGCTTATTCGTGGTGGACCTTGCAGGCCACATCCAAATGAGTGCTCGGGAAGTGACTTGGATGGTGATCTTTATTTCGTGAGCTGGGATAAGGAGCTGATCCCGCTTAATACTGACGACCCCATGGATTACACTTCCCCGGGAGCCATGAATCTTGACCATCCCGTCAAAATTGAGGCAAGGCCCTTGCTCTGATACTAACAGGGTTTTCGTTTTGGAAAAAATAAACCATCTGAGGAACATCACGAAGAGAAACAACAGAAAGAAAATTTCCCCAATGATTCATATGGAGGCTTGTATATGATCCCTGTGATCATAGGGAGAACCTCCATGAATCATAGGGACGATTCTCTTAATGGCATTGTCTAAAAGTTCCTGATGTAGTTGAAAGCCATGTTTACTCGTATTGTATGAGAACTTAGAATTGAGATTTATTGATGCAATTTCTTTTTTTCTGCGCCCATGTCGATGGTGTCTTATCGTGTGCAGGAAATTCAAGAATTTTTTGTCAAGTACATGGTAAATGACAGCTTGGGTGTGATTTCCAATGCACACGTTGTGCATGCTGACAGTCAGCCAGCTATGGCACGGAGCTTCGAATGTCAAGAGCTTGCAAAGCTGGTCTCCATTGCAGTTGATTTCCCGAAAACAGGAGTGCCTGCTATCATTCCACAGAACTTGCGACCCAGGAGGTACCCAGACTTCATGGAAAAGGGGGATAGCAAAGAAACGTATCAATCGGGACGTGTGCTTGGGAAGCTGTTCCGACATGTGCAGGCGGCGTCCTTGGAGAAAATGCCCCGCGAGACACCAAGGCAAGACATTGAAGAGGCCTTTGATTCTGACATGGTGGTGAAAGGCTACGAGGAGTTCATCGACATGGCCAAGTATCACAAGAACCTGTATGACCGCAAGCTCATTGGATTGATGAACCAGTATGGAATCGAAACCGAGGCCGAGGCTGTGAGTGGAAACATACTGAACCTGGCACGACATCATGTCCGGCGTAAAGGTGATGTCATCGAGAGGATTCAGTTTGCAGTGAGCTCCTTGATTGATGAGGCCAGGCAATGGTTTGAGAGGAATGCTGATGATTTGGTTGATGATGACATTTATGCCAAAGCCTCAGCATGGTATCATGCCACATACCATCCTGACCACATCAAGGTTTCTACAATGGGGAGACGTGAGGTTCATCTTTTGAGTTTCCCCTGGGTAGTTTATGATGTTCTTCTCCAAATCAAAAAATCGGCTGGCCGTGCCAGAACACTATGACCCAGACAGGATTTCTTCTGTGCGACTAATATGAAGATGGAATACCCCTCAATATCCTTTCAGTCAAGACGGCCAAGGACACCTCACTAGCACGGTCCCTGATTTTGTGGAAGGCAAAGGGACCTCGCTAGAACTGGTTAATAATGTTATGGTTGATGCAACTTTTAAGAATCTCAATTTTGTCAGCCACTTATACTTGTGGCAAAGTCAGATTTTCTGATTAATGAGATTATCACAACTATGCATAACATTTTGGAGAGCTGGGATCTGGATCAGGCTTTGTCACTGGAAGGAGGCGATGCTTTCCTAGAACTTCAGGCCTAAATTTTCAATTGGTTGCGACCATGTGAAGAGCAGACTGGTGAAATTGTAATTCAGCATGCGGCTAAATGCTGTATCAACCTTTATGATCTGTACAAGTGACGGCAGTTGAGGGGGGCCAGGTATTGAGGCTCAGTGTGAAGGTGAAGGTTTTTGAGCTTTCTGTAATCTCTCTTTATTTCCTTATTTTGCTTGATGTCGTGGTAGTTTGTGTTTATAACTATTGAGTCCTTGTTGAACTGCTGATGCAGATTTTGCTTGAGGATGGAAGTTGCATTGGAGATGAAGACAAGTTGTATAGGCTGAACTCTATTTTAGGATTTCCTTCGTAAACTCTCTTATGTTCCTCCTCATTTTAAGCAGCTTGTTCTCAGGTTGCTGTGTCTCAACTTTTCAAATTGCAACTATATTAAACCGCAAACGTTGGCACCTGGTGTAGTATATTTTAAGTATTGGGATGCTTTTACCAAACTCTGTTTTGAATTTGAGCATAAGCCACAATATAAAGTTTACCAACTCTAGTTTCTGCTATACCTTAATCCTTGAGTTTTTGAAAAGATTTAAGTTTTAATTTTTAAATTTTGGTCCACGTTGAAGATCAATTATAATAGGATGGTACTTTTTCTAACTTTATCATGGTAAAAAATTTCACCATAATAATCTTCATTGTAACTTCATTGTAACTAGTATAGCCTATTCTGTTGGCGTAAAATGTCATCCATGCATAGATAATAAGTCTCATTTTTAAATTTTCCAACTACTTGCCCTTGTTGAGAATTTTCCAATTGTACCAAAAACATCCTTAGTGGATGTACGGTCTTGGAGATATAACTGTGGATCCTAACTAACGAAACCAAACAATCAGCCTCTTTTAATGTATTTTTACATCCCTGCTAGAAATTTGGCCACAATTGAATATATATATTTTATTGTAATTAATATGAGTTTCTTTTACATTTATTTCAACAAATTGTAATAACTTCAAATTTATCAAATTTATGAATATTTTTTGCATATGCCTTCATCTAAAAAAAACTATTATATTGAATTTTTTTGTTATTTGAAGGGTCAAAATAAATTGTGGAATGTGATTCTAATTCTATGATAATTTCTTGGTAATAGGTTTGACTTATAAAGGTTAACCTTTGAACAGTTGAGCAAGATCCATGTACTTGATAGTATTTGGGATAATCTAGCTTTTAACTTCTACTTTGTTATACTAAATGATTTCATTATATCATATATGGTTTTTTAAATACCTAATTGAGCACCTTTAGGGGATTTGTATATTTTTGAAAAGAGCCAAATTAAGATAAGAAGACAAAATGCTAAAAATGGACTTTGAAAGAGATTTTAGGAGTGGAAATAAACAAGCATATATATATATATGTATACATATACTAATAAATTTTAAATGAAGATCTTAATTTTTTTGGTAAATTGCTATAACATGAAATGAGGCATAAATTCTTCACAAATCATCTTTTTTTTAATTGGGCACATTTATATATATGAAATGAGCATGTTTGTTTGTTTGTTTAGAAATTGAGATTTCATGGCTTGGGTATTTTTTAGGGGTGTTCTTGGTTCCCTTGGGAAGCTCTCGACAAAGAGGGGTGGATGGATTTGTTTTATGGCATTCAAATAAATGATGTGAGAGTTATGAATTTTTAAATTGAATTAAATAAATGGAAGACCTTGAGAATCAATTCTCTCAATTGAATTGCAAACTGAAGAGTTATGATGTGCAAGATAACATTGCTAATGTGAAGATTTAAAATGGACTAAATACATTGCATGACCTTTGACAAGAAATTTTCACATGTAGTGGATAAACATACTAAATAAACAAGCTTGATACATTGCGTGTATACTAGTTAGTATACATAATGTTAATTTCCTATCAAATCTTTAGTAAAGATTCCACACTAGAAAAAATGCATGAAGGATGAAAAAAATTGAATGAAATTTGTACAGTGTTCAAAATAGGGGCTGACAGATGATACTTTTGAGAAAAATAAAATCGTCTGAAAATTACTTGATACGAATAGTTTTTCAACTTGAAGTCATTGTTTTAGAAATTCTACAAAAACAAAATTACAAGATAAGTGCATAAGAAGTGCTTTTGTATAAAGAACTTTATCTTTGCTTGTATATGTCTGGAACCATATAAACTATTGCAACTACTTACTTTCATAATCTTTATATTAAATTAGGCTATTTTTTTATTTTTTTGGGTTTATTTGATAGGTTAAGATCTCTTTGACCGGTGTATGTCATATTGTTGGAAAGTGCTCAATTAGAAGGTGTACACAAATTTTGCTTAGTAGTGTTTGAACATACACTGGAAAAGTTTAAAAAATTCAAAGCATGTATGGCTATAGAAAATTATGATAATTGGAAAAATAAAATGTAAATGAGATTTAGAGACAACTGCTACTACTACCACTTCTATTAGACTATTACTATTATAATCTTATGCACGGAGACATTTTGGGCCAATGGCATAGCCTAAACTAGTATTTAATATGCAGTGCTATAAAAAATTTAAAACCTTATTTAAAACTTGGGATGACATGCTAGCAAATGCTCTACAACATGAACAAGTTCAATTGACTTGGATGATTTTCAAGTATACTCCTTTCTTTAGAGTTGATATTGAGAAGTTGATAAGGTGACAAAAACAAATTCATAAATTAATTTAGGAACCAATTCATTAGTTGATCCAAAATGCTTGGATAGACAACTACTTCTACATAGAAACTTATTGAATTTAGAGATTTGATGAAATCTTCATTTTCTGCTTTATTTTTTATTTTTTATTTTAAAATCATCATCTACTATGTAATGGAGGGAATATGCTAGCAACTCCTTTAGATGTGTGAGGGCAAGATACATGAATTAAACAATATTCTTAATCCTTAACCTCTAAATGCTGCCAAGGCCAAAAAATGGCTTAAAAAAGAATTGATTACTCAATTCCAATCGATACATGGATGATTTTCATTCAATTCTTTTTGTGAAGGATTTTGTTTGGTCATGCTTTAGGAGCCATCTATCTAATTGATTTATATGTCTTGTTTGTAGCAACTCGTAATTACTACATTCATTTGTTGACAATATGTGACATCTAAAGGTGAAATAGGGATTGTTATTAAGGTCACAATCAAGGTTTGTTTATAGCAACTCGAAGTTCCTAGAGGCTCTTGTAGACATTAGGTAACCTTGTAAAAGTCCTTTCGACTTTTAGGGACGTTTCAACACCATGTAGATTTCACTTTAGGTGTTCCACTTGACTTTTGTAGCTATATGTCGTTCTAGGAGGTTGGAGAGACATTCTCGTGTATTGTCAACACAGTTCTCTCAATTATAGTCTTGTATCTTGCTTTTGCTTAGTAAAACACTTGATTTTTTATACATGTATCGTAAACAACTCTCTTGATCCGTATCTTTGACAACTACTACCACTTTCTATTAAATTTAGATATGATGACAAATAGTTCTACTATTAATATTGGTTGTCGCAACCATACAAGTCATACTAGTATTTATGACAAGTTTTCACTGACTACCACCTTTCTAAATTGGTTCATATCTTTATATGACATTATTTGTTTATTTGTTTGTTTTGTTTGTTTGCTCTTTGTCTTGTTTTGTCTTGTTCTGTTTGTCTCTTTAGAAATTTAGATCTCATGAACCAGATGCCCCCCTAAAGCATTTTTGGTATTCTTGACAAACTCTCTACGAGGAGGGTGTGCATGGATCTGTTTTATGGTGCACAAACATACAAAGTGAAAGTTATGAAATTTTAAACAAAATTAAATAAATGATTCATCTTCACAATCAATTCTTTCAATTGAATTGTAAATGTTATGATTTATGATGTAGAAAATAAACATTGCAAACGTGAAGAGTTAAAATGGACTAGGTTGCATGACCTTTGACAAAAACTTTTCACCTCTGGGGGATAAATATACTAGATAAACACGTTTGATACATTGTGCAACCTTGTATATCCGTCGTAGCAATGACACTCGTCATACGATCTTATGCATGGGAGACATTTTCTGGCAATGGCACATGTCATACTAGTGAATACATTAAATTAGCATTTTTGTTTTGTTTTGTTTGGTAGGTTGACATCTCATCTACTAAGTGTCCCTCAGATGCATTCTTGGTATCGTTGGAAATTCCTTCACAAAACTAGGTGTTTGATGGGGGTTTGTAAGGTACGGTTGGAAATTGATCAATGAGGAGGATACACAGACTTTGTTGTGTGGTGTTTGAACCTATGCTGGAAATTCAAAGTATTAATGGCTAAATGTAATTAGGAAAATCATAAAAATGAAAAGTAAATGAGATATAGAGACAACTACTACTACCACTTCTATTAAACTATTACTAACACTACTCGACTATTACTAATACAATCCTATGCACGGGGACATTTGGGCCAATGGCATAAGCTATACTAGTATATGTGAAGCTAAGTTCATATAAAATGTATTACACTTCAATCCATCACTGATAAATTCATCTTCAAATTGTTAATGTCTTATTTGTAATCAATTTACAAAATAATTTTGAATTTACTTTTCCCCAATACACTTGTATAAAATCTAAAATTCACATGAACAATTTTTGTTCATTCATAAAGATCAAAATCATTCCTATGTGCAGACCATGAGTATTCCAAAAATGTTTTATGCAGACCATGAGTATTCCAAAAATGTTTTATAATCATTCAAATTTAGTAAGTGCTTGAACTACATTTATGTGCTCAACCTTCATCAATTTCTCACATTCAAAAACATTTATATCTTTCTATTTTTTTTCTTCCATATACACTATCATTAAACTCATTCATTCTCATTTTTTAAGTAAATTTTTGAACAAAATAAATTTCTTTACAAGATTTTCAGAAAAAATTCTTATAGTAGTCATAGTAATTACGAATTGATTTAAATAGTATGAATTTTTAGAGAATAATGTAAGTAACAGTGATTAAAAACAAAATATAGGTGGCACGCTTCTAGAGTTCTAGGGCTTACATAAAAAGAAATTTGACTGAATGTGGCCATTGAGCCCTGTCTCTAAATCCCCCGGTGGTCTTTAATGCGCTGGTCGAGAATAGTCGTGGCAGCCCTAGTCTCGGGGGTAGGGCCCAAAGTTGCCGCAGTCCCCCCGACGCCCATCTTTTTCGTTCTTCCCCATTTCTTTGTCGCCATTCTTGCCCCATTGCCATAGAAGGACGAGATGAAGAATTTCTCTCTCGCTAGATCGACGGGGTCCACTCCAACTATCTCGCTGAACAACCACATCTTCCCATGTCAGCCATCTCGCCAAGATCTCCCTCTCCCCACGTTAGAGGGTCTGGCGTCCTCCACCTCTCGCCACGACAGACATCTCAAAGGAACTAACCTCTTGCCACGTCACACGTCTTGATTCCTCCACCTCTCGCCACATCACGTGTGACGTAGCGACGACAACCCGCTCGCCGCGAAACGGGTCAGCCTGCCTCAACCCTCTGGCCACGTCATAGATGAGCCTTCCTCTACAGTCTTGCGACATTGTCCATCTGACGTGAACAACCATCTCGTTGTCCTTGCTTGTCGTTTCGCTGCACTTCAATGATGAAGACCTAAGCAATTACTGGCGTAGATGGGACATCTAGAGTTATAGTAGGACGCAAAGATATTGAATTGTGTGCAGATGGTGATTTAGTGAGTTAGAAATGGCGGCAGGATTGGATGTGACAGAAGTGAATTGATGTAAGCATATCCGTACCAAATGGCGGCTGAATGACAATGGCGGCAAGCAATGAAATGCCCACACCTCGAGGTAAATGCCTTTGCAATATAAAAGATATCAGTTTTGCCAAAAATTTGTTTGCTTTCTACACACTCTTGCCATCTCTCTCTCTCTCTCTCTCTCTCTCTCTCTCTCTCTTTCTCGCGTTTCAAGCATATTGTGAATGTGAAGGGCCTTCTGAGACAAGGTGTACTTCTGGAGGGGTGCGTTCGTTGCGATCGAAGGATTTCAAGGTGGGTTGTGACTCTTGCTGAGGAATTGTTGCGCTCACTTCTTCCTCGCAAATATAGCGGGGTTCGTCCACATCTTTTAGTCACTTCTATAGTTTTCCAGGTAATTCTGTCTCATTGAGAATTCTTCTGATTGGGGTTCACTGTTTTAAGATCCGAAATTTGCAGCCTAAACATAAGAAAGG
>CAXARX010000557.1:0-15353 GCA_963971425.1 Bryoerythrophyllum caledonicum | reverse complement strand
TCAACCGGTGATGAGGATGTCACAGCCGATGACGATATCAATGGCAGGTCACGAAGTGGAGCGGAGGATAATCGGCCTCAGGATGCACGCATCGTTCCTATGGAGCTTCACAAGGAGGCCTCCGAGTCATACCTGGCGTATGCGATGTCAGTCATTGTCGGACGGGCTCTGCCAGATTGTCGAGATGGCCTGAAACCTGTGCACCGACGCATTCTGTGAGTCACCATTGAGGCGGTGAATTTTGATTATTTTGTTTCGTCAAGACGCGTCAAGCACATGTTTTCTCGATGAGTATTATTATCAACTGTAGAAGCCCTTGTGGTTTCTCTTTTATCGTAAATGTAGCGGCAGGTCTTGTGGTATCTCTGAGATTCTAATTCGTGTTTCATCGTATCTTGTTCTTCTAGGTATGCTATGCACGAGCTAGGTCTTTCATCTAAAAAACCCTTCAAGAAGTGTGCTCGTGTGGTTGGGGAGGTAAGCCCTCTGTTGAATGGTGTACCTGTTTGGAAAGGATTGACTTGTACTGGATTATTTTGGGTGGTTTTGTGCAACTCTAGAATTGTAACCAGACATTCAGTGGCTTAACTGGCGCTGATGTCCTATGACACCAAAAATCCTTTTAAATGTTCACGAGATCATCTTCTCTCTTTCTGTGATTTTTTTATTGTTGTGTAATGGTAGTGCACTTAGATTAATTCGTGCAGAGATACGATTTCAAGGAGTGCGGTTTGGAAGTGCTAGTCTGATGTTATCCACTTGCTGTCTAAATGCATTGAGCCTATGCAATTCTACAGGTGCTTGGTAAGTTTCATCCTCATGGAGATACCGCAGTGTACGACGCCCTTGTACGGATGGCACAGGTCTTGTTCTTATCCCATTTCTATGATTCTCTAACGGTCATATTAAACCTCGCAGAATTTTAATATGGCCTTCAGATATTGAGTTGTTTGATCTCCAGTATTTATTCGGGTTCTGCGAATTGTGAAATCCTTGTATCACACGGGGTGCTGTGATATGGATCCCTAAACAGCTTTTGGGTATCGAGTTGAATTACTTTTAAAGCAGTGGTAGAGGATTGCATTCCTTAGATTGTTGCATGTATCCCGTTTTTGCAGGATTTTTCGTTAAGATCTCCACTTGTTAACGGTCATGGTAATTTTGGATCTATGGATGGTGATCGTGCTGCTGCCATGCGATACACGGAGTGCCGCCTTCAAGTAAGTATGTTCAAGAGATCAACACGTGTTGGTAATAATAGATTTTTGAAAGTGACTTGTACCGTCAGTGTTTATTGGTGCATAATTAAATTACTTTAGAAATGGTGTGAATCTTCAGATATGATGCATGCTGTAAAGTCACTAAGCTTGTGGTCACATATACAGCGTTCTTGATTCTGAGCCTTTCGTGGATTTTACTCCTTGGGTGCTATCTGTCTTTTCTGTTCAGATGAAACTGATGTAACTTCTCATGCTCTCTGGTATGTTAGTGCTGCCTTAAATTTATTCGAAGTCTTCTCTTTGAAAAGCTAATAACAAGATTTCGTGCACGTTATTTAACCAGGCACTTTCAGAGGCAATGCTGCTCGCAGACCTAGAACTGGATACGGTATGACATTTCCCTGCTTTTTTCCGATACTTCTCTCACCTTAACTTTTAACCTTAAATTTCTTATACAGTCTATGGATTACTGTGATGTGGTACAATTGATCTCTTGAACATATGGTGGGGTCTTCAATTTCTATCTGCTGCTGTATATGCTTATTATTTTCAGATGTGTTCCTTACCTTATGCAAGTTGCATAACTCCTCTTTGAATGGTCTTCGAACCCTTTTAGATTGTTAGAATATAGAATCACCGTGATATAGGGGATTCAAGCTCGGTCTATACTGTCTGAGTCCTTATAAGACTTAGGTCTATAAGGCCTGACGAAAGAATTGAATAATGAGATCGCGAAAATAGCCCTGATCCTAACGAAACTTAAAGACGATGAATGAGATCTCAAATGAAATCACAGGAGATTGTTACACCTCAACTAGAATAAAAGACTCAGGGGACCCCTATTACAAACTCCAAATGCCCTATTCATCTCTTATGGCCAGAAAAGTATGAAAGGAACACGAACTACGTGAGGCTTCAAGGGTACACTTGCTCAACGGGAAAGAAGAGTGCAGGGACGATTAGCTTTGCCAATGAAAACCTCCTCGTAAACATATTTGAAAAATACGAAAAAACTGTTTACCATATGACTGGGTATTCGTAGAAATGGACATGATGGCTGTCCATACAGGAATCTTTATTGGTTTATTGGGAAAGGAACAAGCAGCAATAAGTCATGCTTGTTATATATCAAATAATTTTTGGGAAGAGGCTATCAAAATATGCGGCGATTCCTTAAAAAAAGAGGAATTAAAACGATCTTCTTCTGGAATCGGTGCCGATGGCGGAGGGGGCAACCCCCCCCCTCCGTTTGAACATCTTCAGGAAATCCTGGAGCCGTTCGCCCAGGAGTGGATTCCAAAAAACTTAGATTACAAAGAAGATATCTATTCATTTTACCGTTCTTGTATGATTCTTAAAAAAACCCTATACTTAATGAGTCGTTTTCCTATAGACCTTCATGTGATGTGTTCATTTACCAGGTAGACTTCATCCCGACTTTTGATGGTTCGCAAGACGAGCCTGCAGTATTGCCAGCCCGGCTACCCAATGTTCTTCTGAATGGCGCCTCTGGAATTGCTGTAATTTTCTCCACTCTGACCATGGCACTATTCGTGAAACAATCGTGTTAGAAAATGCAAATAAAGGATTTTCAGACCGGTTCAATTCCTGCTGAACTCGGGTTCTGTTTCGGATAACTCCATTGGCTGCATGTCTTCCGTTGTCATTGTTTGTAGTTTGCTATTTTGATCCATTATATGTGCTCTGATGTTATGTGTGCTCTGCTTTATTTACTCCTCGCTCGCCTTATATTGCGATTCTATGGATGCTTTGCTGAGTGTCTCTTTGGTGAAATTTACAGGTTGGTATGGCGACGAATATTCCACCACACAACTTAGGGGAAGTCGTGGATGCACTAATTGCACTTATTCACCATCCAAATGCCTCAGTGAGTTCATACAGATTTTGGATCCTTTCTTTGTCTTCTTTTGGTAGGTCAGATATTACATATTTATCGATTAATGGACATTACTTGAAACCTTGGTCAAGTATGATCACTTGATTAGATATATGCAATCATCTCCTCACAGTTGACAAGATTGAGGATTGGTATCAATTGTCGCCACTTCATTAATGTGTTTAAGCTGAAATGAGTTTTTCGTGATATTGGTTCATCTTAATGGTGCACACAAAATATATAGTTCGGTTTTTGATGATTGTGGCAGTTCAGCCGCCGGTGAGTTGCGCATATTAGATCTTTAGTCCTCCATTCTTGTCTAGTCTTGGAAAAATGTTTCACTTTAATTGAATGGTGTATCCTGTCATCTGAAAATTGATCAGGTGGAAGAGTTGATGGAGCATTTACCTGGTCCGGACTTCCCAACTGGTGGGCAAATACTTGGGACCGATGGGTATATCCAAGCTCCCACTTCATGTTTACATTCTGCATTCTTCAGTAGATCTGAAACTTTTTCCTAGAATCATTTTTTTTTATTTGCATCTCAACATTTGTGATTATTTTGTGTGCGTTTTTGGACATTGATACGTGTACGATCTTGTTGCGCTCCTGGTGGCGTTTGTAGTTTTTGCGAAGGTTGTTACTGGAGTTATATTGTTTCAGTCCTCATGGTTGATTTTACTATAGTTTGACAAAAGAGGAGTGAGTGGCAGAATACTCGAGGCCTATCGTACTGGGCATGGTCGGTTGACAATAAGAGGTAAAGCCTCAATTGAGCAGCTGGACCGAAGGAACAGTCGATCTGCTGTGATTATTTCTGAGGTTGGTTCCATGACTTCACTTTTCCTCACTGTGCTCAACTTTGACTGCATGTGACTTGCCAAGGAGAAGGAAGCATCCGACCGCGAGAGCTCCGTAGAAACCTGGGTCGTCAGACTCATCCTACCTCATTTGAAAGAAAAGTGGATTTTTAGAGTTCCGGAGTTGCAATGGGCGTATTATAACAGTGCCGGAAATAAATGGATTGTGGCAAACCAATACGAGATTGAAAATTAAATAGAATTTTGGATTGAAGCGAAAAAAACTTATTTGCATCGAACGAGAAATGAACTGTGAGCACCCGCGCATTTAGGACGACTATCCAAAAGGTCCTAGAAGCTAAGCTCTACCTCGAGATTATGTAAAAGCCCAGCGTAATTTTCTAGAACGGGCAACTGATCGATGAAGGACAAGGGTTTCACTCAAAGGCCACAGCAAAAGATGACTATATCTTTGATCTTAACCATCTCGATTTAGATATCAATGCCGACCTCGGAAAGCATTCAAAAAAAAATCTGATGGATTTTGGAGATGGTTGTAGAATTAAGATTAGAAACGCTAACCCGAGACGGGGAATTTGGATTTAAAGATGGCTTTAATACAATCGCGGCTGAGACGAAAACGCTTCCGGCGAACGTCGTCATCATCGACATCGATAACCCGAATCACGCTCACGCCGTGTTTAATTATCTTGCTGGAATGGGACGGAATAACCAATTACATTGAACGGTCTAAACCTCCCCCAGTAAAGGGTAACGTTTAGCCAAAAGAACCATACTGACCATAAACTTAATAATTGAAAGTTTGGAAAAATTAACAATATTTTAAGATAAATAAAAATGCTTTACTGTTTGTGTTAATCAGGCTTTGGTTCCTTCTTAATGTCCATCCTTCGACTTTGTTCCTATCAAAGTAAGATCAATTTATTAAAAGTTTTCCTGGCCTTAATCTTGCGAGGACACACCCCTCACCAAATCGTTCTGTATATAGTCGTTCGAACATTCCCAGGAAGTACTGGAAACGGTGGCCCAATAGTGGTTACGAAACAATTTGGATTGCCAAGAAAATGTTAAGGAGTCATTTCAGGATGTATATTCGTATTACAGGTCTTACATTATTCTTTAAAAAACAAAAACTATACTTTAACGAGTCTCGGTTTTCGAGTCTGTTAGTCTCAGGTTTTCGGGTTATTTCTGAGGTTGGTTCCATGACTTCACTTTTCCTTACAATGCTCAACTTTGACTATATGTGACTTGCATATGATCTTTTCGCGATCCAATTCATTCTTCTTGCAAATCCAATTTCTGTGTCTTCTTGTAGTTTTCATTGTCAGAGAATGCTCTCCTTTCTTCACTATTATTTGGGATTAGCATGTGTGAAAACTGAACTGGTGTTTGTGTGGACAGGTTCCATACCAAGTAAATAAAGCAGCGCTTGTGGAGAAGATCGCTGATCTCGTAAATAACAAGGTGCAGAACTTGACTTCTTAGTATCTTATTCATCGTAGACACTTTCTACCATTTTCTTTCTAGAAGTACGATACTCATGTAGTAATAGGTGTCAAGGCAATTACACTATGTGCATATACACTGAGTTCATTGAGTAAGGTTTTACGTGTTTACCAGTCGTTCACTTGCTGTGTATTGGAGGCATATGTCCCTGAATGCTGCTTTAATGTGTCGACCTGGACAAGTTTTTTGTTTTAGATTCTTTTGTTAATCTTTGACAATCTACAAGTAGACATGCTGTTATTGCAGACGCTTGAGGGTGTGAGCGATATCAGGGATGAGAGTGATCGCTCTGGAATGCGGATTGTGGTGGAGGTATGGCAGCTTGAAGCTAAATGAGGACTTAATTTAGTTTTTAGTTTTTTTCGTAGTCTTGGGCGCTCCTGTTTGTGAGGATCAAATGCGTTAACTGCGTGATGAATAGGTCTTACATTGATACGTATATGAGTCCTTGTTACGTTTAGGTAGATATCTCGCATATGTGTTCCCCGCAATGCTGTGTAGGGCATTTAGCTCAGTTACTGCTGAGAGTTCTGAAAGAACACATGGCTTTGGTATCTCCCCTAGAAATATTCATTACGATTATGTCTCCTACAGGTGAAAAGAGGAGCAATGCCAAAAGTGGTACTCAACAACTTGTACAAATATACTACTTTACAGTCACGATTTAGTTGCAACATGGTTGGGTAAGTGTTGGAAAGATCTGTTCTATCACGATAGGTCTTCGGGCCTTTCACTGTTGATTTGGTCATGGTCAGAATCACCTTGAGCAGACATTTGTTGGGCTTTCGAGCTTATCTGTGGTTTTCTCTGCCAAATTTCAGAATCATCGATGGTGAGCCGAAAGTAATGGGTTTGAAAGACTTTTTAGAGGTATTTTTGTTGAAACTATCTCTTATTTACATCTGGATGATCTGTACCACGAATGCAAGCATTTAGTGACACAAATCTTCTAGACTCAAATTCATTCCCTGCATGATATTTATTTCACTTTTTGTATTGGTCAATCTTTAGGGTGTCGAGAAGTTGTGACGGACCTTGTGTTTCCTTTCTGTTCCTGACTCTTGTATTTGTCTTATGTACGTGTTTCATGATTGAGCAGACATTTCTAGAGTTCAGATGCTTAGTTATTGAAAGGCGTGCAAAATTTCAGTTGAAGCGCGCTGAGGATCGTAATCATATCGTGGAGGTAAGCTTCTTTTCTTGGTGTTGTTGCATGTCCAGAGGTTATATAACGATCGTGTGTCGTATCCTTTTCTGTTCTGCAAGGTTCCCGTTCTCATCCTTTTTAGTATATCTCATTTCATTGTCATGTGACTATGTTCCTAAAAAGATGTCCGCGGACGTCGAGGCCCTTATTAATTTTAGATTTTCGGCTCTCCCGAAAGTGGAGCAGAGTTACATATATCTTGTGACTCAAGATTCTCATATTTGTGACGTCTTATTTTCCAGGGAATATTGATTGGACTAGCGAACTTGGACGGTGTGGTAAAAGTCATTCGTAGTGCTAAGGATAGTGCAGAGGCTTCCCAAGGGTTGCAGAAAGGTTACCTTCTTTTTAATCTTACTCTACTTCATGTTCTGCATAATATCATTATGACTCACAGCAAAGCGTGCAAAGAATCAAACTAATTCCCTTTCTTATTGAAATGCAGGGTTCCATGTTACGCATGCACAAGCTGATGCCTTGTTAGCCATGCCCTTACGAAGGCTTACAAGCCTTGAGGTGATTAAGAGTTTATTATTGTAATTCTGCTCTGCTTTATCTTCTCTTTCTTGACGATCTTGCAGTGCTAACTCAAGGTTGATGCAACTTCGGCAGAGTGGGAAGCTGAGGGATGAGCACGAGACATTGACTGCCGAGATTACGGATCTAAAACTACTTCTGGACAGCAAGCAACGTGTGCTTCTGGTGACGACTTCTAATTATATCCATATGATAATTTTCTGAATCGACTGAACGGATAACCATGTCCTAGACTAGATCTTCTGATGTTGACAGTCATGTGTTTTGAATCGATTCAGCTCATAATTTGATGAATTTCTCATGCTGGTAGAACCAGTTCAAAACTCATCAGTATCATCTACAAGAGCTTATGAGGGAGGTTCTGAATAGTGCTCTCTGGATTTGAGTAAAGATCATTGAGAAGGAGGCGTTGGCACTTAAAAAGGAGTATGGAACACCACGGAAGACACTGGTTGAGCAAGGACGCGACGGAGAGATTAATGACATAGATGTCATAGCCAATGAGGAGACCATTGTTGTGAGTTTATCCTTCTCACGCGCCTCTGTTAATTCAGCAGAATGTGCGATTATTGCATTGCCAGATGCTTGTTACACAAAAAGATGTCAGTCCTGGTTGATTCATTCTCAGATGCAGAATATCACCTGTTTTGTGTTTGTAATGAAACAACTTACAGTAATCTGCTGTATAAATGTTATTTGCATGAATTGCGTCCTGAGTTGTTTCGGAAATAGAACCCTTGATCTAGTAAACGAGTTCTCTTTTAATTTAATACAGACTCTCAGTGAGAAGGGGTACATCAAGCGTATGGCAGCTGGAACTTTCACGGCTCAGACCCGTGGAACTACCGGCAAATCTGGTGGCAAAATGAGGACAAACGATGCCATGTCGGACTTCTTTGTATGCCATACTCATGATTACGTTCTATTTTTTAGGTACACTGTCTTCACTTTCATGTTCTCAATAGGGTTGAGTCTGGTGCATGTCTTGTCAGGACATTGGGGTGCAACGACTGCTTGGAATAATGTTTCTTTCCACTGAACTGAAATTATCTAATTTCACCATTGACTAATAATTCATGCTCTGGTAGTTCTGCTGTGTTGGATATGACCACACCACAATCGGATGAACTAAAACAGTTGTCTCTGTACTAATTCCCGCTTCCCATGGGAGCAGTGAAAGAGGGATTGTGTACTCAATTCGAGCATATCAGATACCAGAATGTTCAAGAACGTCAGCAGGAAACCCTCTTATCCAGGTTGGGATCATTGTTCTGGTGCCCAAATTTTTGTCGGTTATTCTGGTCCTCATATACATCTAGTAGAATTCATGCCTGGCTGAATTAGTATCATCGTGTTTGGTATATACCTGGATTTGCATGTACTCATTGTGTTTCTGATGTATTTATAATGTCCTGACAGATCGTGCCACTGCCACCTGGTGAAAGAATTACATCTGTGCAACCTGTTAGTGACTTTGCGGATGATCAGTACTTGGTTATGCTAACTACTGGTGGATTTATTAAACGCACTGCTCTCTCCTCCTTCGCTACAATTCGCTCTACAGGAATCGTCGCCATTCAGCTGGTACGTGAATTTTCATCCAAAATATATGTTTTCAATTTCTAGATATGCATTTGAGAAAGGGCTCTCCGTTATGAACATGACGACGTATACTTTGAGTATGGATGGCAACACCATCGTCAGGAAGATGATTATCCACGAAGCAATTGGGGTGGAGAGTAAAAATAAAGACCGTGCAGAGGAGGTCTTTTGGGGACCGTCATAATTACTGGAAATAAGATTTGGCATTCCGATGACGACACGTCGGGTTATCGCCGTAGGGTCCGGGTGATACGGACTGATAGAGTCGCGCCCGATATGGATACGACATTAATCGATAAACTCAAAGCGGAGTTTCAGGGCTAGTTATATGGGCGTTCAAAGTCCCAGATCGACTGACGCTAGCTAAGTGGGCAGGCCGAGGAGATCACCAAAAGGGTGGCTGAAACGAGCCTTTATATATACACTAAGGAGAGCATCGCTTTGAGTGTGACTACGGAACTTAAGTCACAATGCTTATACAAATCTTAGTTAAGTTATGCTGAGAAATTTAATTTAGAACAGATCACCTCTAAACAATTTGGGGGAATCCTTGTTGAAAGCATTACATCCCAACGAAAAAAACATAGGCAATTTGTAAAAGGGGGTGAGTCTGACCAAGGACAAGGGTACCACACCTAATTAAAAAATCTCATCGTTGACCTTGGCTTTACATTAAAAAAAAGAAAACACGGAACCCTGGGAGGGATTTGGATACGACTTGGAGTGGCTTTCACCGGCTTATTAACTTTTTGGTCGAGCGCTTCGTCTCAAGCCTTCCCCAAACTCCCGATAAATCAAACGCCCGCACGTGTTATTGATTCTGCTTTGTTGGGTGAGCTTGCCGAAGCTTTGGACCGGTTGTTCGCTTAATTGGATCTTATAGCCGCTCGGTTATCGCGTTTAGAAAGCTCTCTTGATGATTGTGAACTCCTGCCTGTACTTCAATCAATCTCGGGGTCGGTGTCCGCCTAGAATCAGCGCCTGGAACGGGTATATATGGTTCTGTTGTGTCTTCGTTGCAGAAGATCACGTTACTATTATTCTTCGGTCCTGAGTGTATTATTTGAACCCTGTAAGAATTCTACGGTAATTGCAAAATGAAAGGTTTCCTATTGATACTCGTGAAATGTTGCAGACCCCTGGGGATGAGTTGAAGTGGGTGAGGAATGCTGCTGAGGAAGATACTGTTGCATTAGCCTCTCAGAGAGGCATGGTTGTGTGCGTGGGTTGCGATGAGGACAAGGTATGGGTTTTCCATTGATGTTTTGATAGTTTTGCAATCATGCTTGAGCTTTGTAGGATTCTCTTTGTTTTTTGGCATGCATGCAAAAACTCTGCATTCATGCTAATTAATATTTTTGTGTAGAAATTGGACCTGTGTTCTTTTGTGGGTCCAACCATGATGCCGTGGGGATTAAGTAATGCATTGATGAATTCAGTTTGGATGATTTGTTTGCTTCAGCACATCGTAAAGAGTTGACTAGAATATTCGATTTACTAGTCATGAGCACCACTTTAAATTTGAACATATAGTCTCTTTAGCCGTGGTTGAATTTGTTGTGCTCACTATGCAATGATGCGTTACTTGGACATGTAAGTTTATCGCATGCTGTTGTGTAATTTTTTTTCAATTCCTCGTTAGTTTTGTCAAATTCCTCATGTCTTCTCTTGTACAGCTTCGAGCAAGAGGAAGGGCGACCAGGGGTGTACGAGCTATGCGCTTGAGGGGAGATGATAAGTTAGCTGCCATGGACATTGTACCAGCTGCTTTGATGCGCACGTAAGACAGTGACTCTTTCTAACCTTGTCTAGTTTCTGTCGGCGAGTTTTAATGCATGGATAGTGCAATCTAGTCCTATAATGGTACCAACCTCAGAATGTGACTGCTTGGCCTTCTTGAAGTAGATACTGGAGTCTTTTTTCCTGACAGGGTATTTGGGTGTTTGGAACCTAAGATTAGGTCTTCATAGTGTCCTTAATTTTCAAGTTGCTTGTTTTCTTGTATTCTGATATTTGTCCTCAATTTTGTATCCAGCAGAGTGAAGAAATCAAATGCTCCGTGGTTACTCATGGTGACAGAGGATGGCTTTGGAAAGCGTGTGCCAATCAAAGCTTTTCCGAAAGGTGTTGCTGGTCGAGTTGGTGTAATCGGATGCAAGGTTGGCATCTTTCTGCGTAGGGTGTTCGCACTCATATTCTATTTCTCTTTGATTTCTTTCCGGTTTCTTCGTACTCTCAGTTAGGTGAAAACGTCCACCAGGTCTGAACCTCCGCATGCTGATATTCACAGGTGGTAGCAGATTATTTTTTTTTCTTAGTTGCTGTTGTTGTGCTTGTGCAGTTCCATGAGGGTGACCTTCTAGCGTCGCTATTTGTTGTGGGTGCAAACTTATCAGGTACTCCCTCTGTCCCACTAATAACCTCCTAAAAGCTTCCCCACGAGCAATTATCTATATTTTTAGACTTTGTACTAGGGATACATGCATTCAATTATTTTTTAAGATTTAAAAGTTTGTGGCAACAATGGTATGTTAAAAATATATGCCCCAGCCTAAATACTAGCAACAAAAAAAATTACACCACTTTATGAACAAATTTTCAGAGGGCCAAAGTGGTCACCAAATCTATTTTCAAGGAGACTGTTTGAAGAAACGCAACAAGTGTAAGGTGCCTTGTATGAGTAAGGTTAAGTTTTCTACGAGATGAATGTTCCTAATAGCTCACTTGCCTCCACAAGGTCAGCCGACACGGTCAACGCTTACTCAATGGTCGATATCAAGAAACGAAGGTTTTTAGTGGGACAAGATTTTTGCTTGATTTGGAGGTTATTAGTGGTACAGAGGAAGTATTCATCAACCATGCATGACGAGCATGTCAATTATTAACGGTGTAATTCAGAGTTGTCTTGATTTTAATAGCCATTTCTAAAATCTCGAGAGTTAGCTGGGTCCCGTCTTGCATCACCCGTCGTTTGTTCTGTTGGAAATAGGGCCCCACCCCATTTGTTAATAGATCCCGGAGTATGTTATAATCTGTTATATGATCATTAATGGTATCAGAATGATGATGCGCTTGCTCTATTCGGCCTTGCGGTGTCGGTCCACGAAGCGATTGAAGTCAAAAGAAAAAATAATGACAGGACGGAAGAAGTTTTTTAGGGGACCGTGATAATTAATGGGAACAAAATTTGGCAGTCTGATGACGACACGTCGGGTTATCGCCGTAGGGTCTAGATGCTGGGAACTGATCTTCATATGAATGCCAAGGAGAGCACCGCTTTGGGCTCAACTGGGGAACCTAAACCGCGAAGTTTATGAGTCCTATTTAAATTATGCTGATACATTCAATTTGGAACAGATTACCCCTTAGAAATTTGGGGGGATCCTCGTGGAATATTTAAAAGGCCTTGGATATTCGAATATAGCACCCGTACGAAAATAGCACGGTCAATTTCTAAATGGGGTAACTCGTGGCGAAACAAAATTGAATATGCAATTGGTATCTGCACAGCGGAATCAATAATAAACAAAATAAAATTGATGGCCTTTTATCGTATAAAAACCCTTGACCAAGCAGGATTTGGCAAACAAATTACCTTTGAATTTACGTGTTCGTCTGATCCGTTTTCAGACGAACATGTGGGTTTTAATTAATCGTAAAACAATATACCAGACTGGAGGTAATTTCATGATCATTAATTCTTCATCGTCCTCACAAATGTAGTGAATATCTTATTATCTGAACCAGAATGTAGAATGATGCCATCTGCATTTTTATTTGTGTTCTGGCAGTAAAGTGACCTTTTTCATTCACATTGTTTCCCATGTCTTCTCTATAGAAACGGATGGGGAAAGTGAAGAGCAGGTGGTTGTAGGAAGCAACGGGGGCATTCTCAACCGCCTTCGTGTCAGAGACATCTCCATCCAAAGTCGCACCGCAAAGTAAGTACTACTTGCCGATTTTTAAGATATTTCGTGTTTGTTTAAATTGTTGAATGAAGTCAGTTGCAGCGATTTTTTCTTGGGCGAATTTTAGCTTTTTTGCTACACGTTTCTGGCTCTTGCTAATTTTCCCATGGATTTTCATTAAAGTAGCCAAAAAATTAGCCTCATACACACGGTTTTCAACCAAGAGAGGCCCTAGTATCACCTATATATCACCCAAGTATTACCCATATAACACATGAGTATTAAAGAGAGTAAGCTATTAAATTAGCCTTTCTTGCTACTGACGATAGATCGACGTAGTTTCTTTGTCTACTTGCCAAAACTGAAAAAATACGCTGGTCAGTTGATGAGTTCTAAAAATTATTTTCTCCAAGTAAGGATAAATCAAGCTCGGACATTTTTCAGATTATTGTAACATCTGTAACATACGTAGGCAAAGCGAGCTGGCTCCTTTTGAAACAGCATCCCTTGCAAAGCGTCCTGTATGAGATACAGATACTGCAAAAGTAAGTTAAAAGTATTAGAGGGAAAAACGAGTACCGTATTCGTGCTCAATGTTATGAGAATATTCATTTGTAATGTTTTTGATGCTGTCTTGTTTGTGCCTGGCCATCTCGAACTGTAATTATTTGGGCGGAAATTTTACTATCGCCTAAGGTTACATAGAAAGTGAAATATGTTTTAGTATTCAATTTAAAAAAATTATCAACATGGTTTACTCTTATTTTTTATGTAAGCTTGAGCGACCTATGGTAGAATGTGATCGTTGATTACGCTAGACTAACTAAGTTTATGGCTTGTATGCAGGGGGGTAAAAATTATGAGGATTGATTCCGGAGACAATGTTAGCTCGGTATCTGTGTTGACTACTGCCGAGGAGGCAGAAGGCATTGAGATTCCTGAAAGTAATGAACTTGTAAGTGTTTAGTCATTACTTAAGTATCAAATTCTCAGAAATTGTACCTCTAGAACATGGGTCATCATGTTGATTAGAATTGTTTCAAATTTTTGGTTACTTTGGTATCTTCATTGTTCAAAATGTAGTTTTGTCGGAGTTGTCAAAAAAGGATTATACGGTATACATCATGGGTCACTGATAAGTTTTTGATGTCATAGTTCTTGTTTGAGTCCATTTCTCCACATGGATCTAAAAATGAGTTTTGTGAGCTGATGGGAGATTCTTGAAATGTCTGTGGACAATCGTTTTACTGTAAGGCGTGTCAATCATTCTAGATCAGTGAATTATCTCAAATCGTGTAAAGCATATTAGAGTTTACTTCAGAATTTGTAGAATCTTTACTTAAAATTAGAATATTTGTTTAGTTTGTTTGTTTGAGATCTCTTAGACCAGGTGTGTTCGTTAGGGTTGTGTGTGTTACTGCTGGAAAGTGCTCGACAAGTACGGGTGCATGGACTTTGTTTCGTGGTGTTTGAACCTATTTTGCAAAATTGTAAAATTGTGAAATTCTAAGTGTAGATAGCTACCAAAAATCAGGCAATTTAGAAAAAGAAAAAGTAAATGAGATAATTAGAGACAAGTGCTATTATTATGTTGTATCATTTTGGGCCAATGACCTAAGATATATTGAATTTCATGAAATTTGTTTTAATATGTTCTTATTTGTTCACTTCAAATAGTAAAATGGTATGAAAAAGTTTGATGATTCATCATTGTTAGGTGTGTAAGAGTTTGATGCTTTTGAGACTTGGGGGACACATTTTTAACAAATAGAAAGCTCTTGATGATTGATGAGGTTTGATTAGGTAATTGTAGTGTTCACAATTTAGGGTTAAGGCATTCAATTTATACCCTTCAAAGTATTCAATTTCGTTTTAAAAAATTTCATGAGAGAATTAGAAAGTAAAATTACCATTTTTTCAGTTACATACATAATAAACCATCCAATTACCATAATACACCTCATTAAGGGTTAGTTCATAACATTATTCAAGGTGACCCTTTTGCTCCCTCAAATGTAGGAAGAGGTTGTCAAATGAATTTGCAAAATTTTAACTAAAGTCTCCCCATGAGATATCCAGGGAGGAATTATACCTCCACCTAGGAGGGTAGGAATAAGGGTGGCAAACAATGTTATGTTACCTTCCAAAAAAATTTAGAGTTTTTTAAATCTAATTTATAAAATATAAATTGTTTCTTGATTATAATTTCCCTTTTTCAAATTAAATTTGAAGAGCTCTCTAAAAACATTTATCATTTGATGGAATTAATGTCTTATTGAATAATGTCTAAATTCGAATTTTATTGTGTTTTTTGAATGCATATTTTAAAACACTTACAAGATAAATTATAACATTTGACATTGGTCCAATTATATGATGACAGAAATATTTAGAAATGCATAACTTTCACATCATACATCCAAACACTAAAAAAACAAAGTTCATGAACTCCTCTTTGTTGAGAACTTCCCAACAATATCGTATAAACACTCTAGGGGCATTGATTCATAGCTTCTCAACCTATCAAACAAACAAACAAATCAATTTAATCATACTAGTATAAGTACGTCTTGTTCCAAATCATGAAATGTATCAAATATGATTCTTATTGTATGATTATGTCGTAAGATTACACAATGTATCAGGTCTTTT
>CAXARX010000556.1:0-31999 GCA_963971425.1 Bryoerythrophyllum caledonicum | reverse complement strand
ATTCAGTTTTATTTATATTCATATTTTCTAAATAAAACGAATTTCAATGTACTGAACTTCATTTACATTTGCAAGGATGTACTTGTATATTATATTTCTTGAACTTTTATGAATTGACTTCACACAATGTTTTATACTTAAAATTTATAATTCTTTATAATTTAAACATCGCACATCCGAACATGTTCTATGCACCCGCCTTGTCAAAACCAATTAAACGATACGAAAGAATCCCCCGGGTGATACACTGTCCATGATACGTAGATTCCTAAACTATGAAATAAAACAAATCCAACAAACAACACAAGAAATGAAAGATAAAAAACAAAATATAGATTAAACATGTTTATTTCAGAAGTAGGCCTTTTCTACTTGTTGTTCAAAAGTTCTTGACAACAATGGGTGCTGGGATTTCCTTTACTGGTCATAACGTACAATGTAGAAGTTTTGGGATTCATATCAAAATCAATAAATGGTGAATAGTTAAAGTTAATTCTTTTTCTACTTGAATAGTACACATGTACTAAATACAATCAAATACATGTATTGCATGATCTTTGTAAAAGCATCTAATGTTATTTGTGGAACTCATATTTTGGCAAATTCAAGTGACGGCAATCGGAGTAGGCAAGACACTTTGAACACTCCGATAGAGACAGTCGGATGGGGGAGACAAATGCGGGCAGTCGGATCGGGACAGACGAATGTGGGCAGTCGGGTCGGGGCCGGCGGATAATGGCAGTCGGATACGGGCAGTCAAGTTTGGTAGAGGCATGTAGATCATCTAATGTGGGCAATTGGGTTTGGTAGAGGCATGTGGATTCTCTGATGCAAGCTATCAGGTTTGGTAGAGGCAGGTGGATTCTCTGATGAACGCAATCGCGTGGGGCAGACGAACTTTGGTAGTCGGGTAAGGGCATGCGGTGGAGCGGTCCATTGTTGGCAGTCAAGTGGGGTTCATAGATCTCTGCCGTCGGATTTAGATCGTCCAACAGGGCATATGCATTCGGGCCGTGGGATGTGTATAGTGAATTTTGACTTTTGTTGACTTCTCAGGGCAGTTGGGTAAAGACAATCGGCTATGCCTATAAATAGTCATCTAGATAGGACTATTTCACAGTTTCTCTCGTATGTGGCTCTTTGACTGGATTGCTATCTCAGCAATTCAGCGAAGTGATAACGAGAAATTTGTATTTCTTGAGCAACATTTGCATTCTAATTTAATCTCTCCAATACGTTTATTAAATGAAAACATTTAGTTCAAGATGTCAAGACGTTATTCTCGAAGCCGGCCTAGCTCTGACTGTGGAGATGAAGGGGGGTAGCAGAGAAGGTCGAAAACAAAGCAAGCTGAAGGGTTATCCACAAGACGTGGTTTAGGAGATATACGACGATGATTCCATCTTTGCTTGAAATAGGTGGCAGTCATGAGCAGAATTGCAAATACGCAAGTAGAAAGTGGACACAAATGAACTACGTTGCCATCAAGTCGAGGTTATTGGAGGTGTTGAGGGTAATTTGGAATGATGAGACCTATGCAGAGCACGATGTTCCGTTGGCAATTGTAGCATTAGTATATGCTGAGAGTATTTTGCAGGTGCAAGTGGATTGGTCGTCACTTCCATCTTCACTACGAAGAGAGTACTTAATAAGAAGGCACAGCCACATTGCAATGCACGATGTACCGGATTGGTTTACAGAGAACCCATCTCTCATATACGTTCCGAATCGATCTTGTCCTCAACAACCTCAAGATACTCCAGACTATGATGAAGACATCATGGCAGAAATCGAAGAAGGTTTAGCAAAATGAGGCTAGACAAGCTAGAAGGTATTTTACTTCTATACGAGGCTATATGTAGAATAGAGTAATATAAATTTGATGAAGTGGATCTTGAATTAGAATCTCTGCACAACATAATTATCAAAGACTTTTTCTACAATAACATTGCCATTATGGCATGATGCTTTTGTATTTGTAAATATTTGTGAAATACCTTCCTACTTGTGTTTTCGTATATATGATTTCCTACTTTTGTTTTATATATATATATATATATATGCATGAATGTTTGTGTAAGTATCCTCCAATCGGACTCCAAGCTCTTCTGCTCCCTTTGTAAACCCTTGACCAATCGTGCTTAGGCAGATTTTGCTAGGGTTTTTTGGAGTGGGAGGAGTTTGAATTTTTAGAAGGAGAGATTTTCAAAAAAATTCCAGAACCATGGACAGAGACGGTGGTTTCAAATAGTCACCAAAAAGGCAAAGAAGCAGACCAGTGAGCGAGCCTAGGCCAAACATGGAGGAAATATCTAGAGCTCTGGAAAACCTTAATATCTCTAGATCCACTTTTGGTTCTATTGGTACATTTGAGAGGGGTCCAACACATTGCATCGAGGTATTTGAAGGCAATACTACCAATCAAAGCAGCTCAGCAGCACAGTCTGATTCTCTTTGTAGTTCTACTTCGAGAGGGTCAAAGGGGAAAAGAAAGGATGTCAGCTCGAAGGAGAAGGCTCAGCAATGTGTTATTTCAAAAAGTTGCATGCAGTTCATGCAAAGGTGTGGTTTGAAGTTTTACAAAGTGAAAAGCAAGGAGTTATTGGTTAGAAAGTACTTAAACCATGGAGTACATGGACTGCAACAAGTTGTGGATGACATGAAGCTCCATCTATCAGAGACCTTAACAACAAGTGTGGAGTTTTCCGAAAGCTTTGAGAAGGACCGGTTTCATGAATGGTTAACTCAACAGGTGTTGCAAGCTATATACAACCCGTTGCAATGATATCATGTTGTGACGGAAGGAGCATTGGGTTCGAAGAATGTAGAAGATGAAGAATTACTCAAACTCAAATGGTGGATGAATTATGCAAAGAAAGTGAAGAAAAGTATAAGACGCACACCACCATGGGCAGAGGGACTTTTATTACAACACGTAGTTGCATATGGTCAAACAAGGGTGATGTGGATCCCTAGGTCAACCAATATATCCGTTAAATCAGGACGGGTATTAGAAAGAGCATATAGAAAGGTGCGGAGGGTTACGATTCATAATTACCCTTTCATTCCAAGTACAATTATGTTTGCAGAGAAAATCAGTAAGCTCGTAGAAAAGGACACGAGGCAAGCGGGAATAGACCAATCAACGGAGGCTTTGGTCAATTATGTGGACCATACATGAATAATCAAGATTTGTGCTATATCAGTAGTCAATTTTTCACCTTTCACATTATCGTCGAATGGTGAGTCGATGGCATCATTGTTGAATATTGACAAGAACTATGATTACAATACTCATCTTAATAACCTTTTGGGCCAATGTGGAATGGATATCGAGGTGCAACAACGAATTGTAGTATTTCGAAGCAAGTTTGCATATTTGGCTTGGGCATTGTTGAATATCATCGATGTGTTGTACAAGAGTCTTGTGCAACACAACGACTTGAATTATTCAACATCCTTTTCTATTTTCCAACAGAGCTTCTTGATTTTGTATACATTGGAGTGTGCGACTAAGAGATGGCGTCTTTGCTTCGAGAGGAGCCTACTTCTAAATATGGAGTGAAGTCAAATGAAGAATGTGAAGAGCACTCCAGAAAGCGATATTGGATTGCACAAGAGTTGTGTTATTATTATTCCAATGTGGTGGATAATAAGACAATTCATCCAGGCAGTGCCCCAAGTAAGCATACGATGAAGTGAGAGGCCTATGCAATGGGGATGCTTGCAAAAAAAATTATGATAGAGATGTAACTTCAAAAATGTTCAAAGCCATGTCTGATAACATGAGGCAGTATGAAGGAGCTAGATCTAGAGAAGTGTTCAACTGTGGCTCATGCCATGAATTTACTCAAGGCACAACCTTTTAATTTTGAAACTCCAGTAAAATGTTATCGTTATAATATATAGGTTGTATTTGGGAGTATAGGGTTTAGTTGGGGTTTTTTATTGTAGTTCTACATATATGATCTTTTATAGTACTTTACTTTAGCATTATTTAGAAGTTTAGAAAGTAATACAAATCTAAATGTATAATTCCATGTATGAAAAAATGATGGTTTTGTACATAAAGTTGGTTGCATTGTTTTTTCAACCTCCATTCATTTATTCATTCTATTGCTTGTTTTGAATAATAAACTATGGAAAAGTATACAATTTTAGGTAATTTGAAATGTTTGTTGAATGTATACTTTCAGTTATTATGAAAACTGTTATATACACATACAAGTGAAAGAATCATTCAACTTAATGGATCTATGCCTTTGAAATAAATACATAATTGGATCTCGATGATTGTTTATGGGCAAACGGATTAGGGCAGTCGGATCATGGCAGTTGGATGTGGGCAGTCGCGTAAGGATAGTCAAGTATAGGCCGTCAGATCTCGACAGTCGGGTACTCCAAAATCATATGGGCCGTTGGGAGGAGGCAATCGGAGATGGGCAATCGGGTCGGGGTAGACGGGATGGGGTAGTTGGCGGTGGGCAGTTGAATCGGGGTAAACGGGATGGGGTAGTCGGGGGTGGATAGTTTGATCTAGGTAGTCAGCCCCAAAATTGATTTCGACCGTTGGATTGAAGGCAATCAGGTCGGGGCTGCAGGATTTGGCAAATGGGATGGGGCAGTCGAGCTGACGAAATTCAACTTACTATGGGTAAACTCTAATATGGGAATGTCCGCACATATGATATGAGTGCCACTTGTCATTTAGGACACACATCTGCCATCCACGATGGCATATAAAGTAACTAAATTACCCCTCTTTAGTGAAAGACTAGTCAACAACCGAGGTTGATCCTATACTGTCGTAACGGAAGGGTCCGACACGACACAATGGGCACAACACGATACGACACGACATGACGGACATGACGAACTACCATGTCTATAGTATATTAGTCAAAATATTCTATAAACTTCAAAAAATACACTCTACATTATGTATGATATTTTATTTTTGTATTCTGAGGCCGCTATTTATATGAAACGATTAAAAATACCCTAAATTATAATTCACATTTTTTTCATGTGCCTTCTTTGAGTGTAATATGTTTACTACCAAAATCTAACATAGAGTTGAGATAATATGAACACAAATAGTCAAAGAACCACAAATTTTGATATTTGTCTCACCACAAGGCATTCAACGCCTTAATTTTAGGTTCCTTGGACCCTTTAATATCGAAATTCAATATTGATTTCACTATTCTGTTATAAAATGTTTCATGAATGACAAAAATGTAGTTGAAGTACAAAGGAAAGTTGTAAATGTCAATGTGAAAATGACAAATGTACTCTTGGGTTTATCATATTTTAATTAATTCTTCAAAGTTTTCTTTAAGAGATTTGATTAATGACCCCAAAATATAATTAATTAATTAAAACTTGTTGTACCCAATTTGGATTACTATGCTCCACAGGATGGTGTAATTTTCATTATATGAATCTACTTATTTTGGATAATCATTTTTAAAGTCTCACGTACTAAAACTAACAATAAAATTTGATGTAATCTAATACTTTTACTTTTACAAAATCACAATATCTTATTTTCAAATTCCAAATTGTTTAAATAATAATCAACTACTACAAGTAATAGAAGAACAAAGAGAAGTTTGGATGAATGGAAATTTTCAATGTATTTAGTCAAAATAATAGTCTAATGTATTTATTGTTCATGAAATGAATGCAAGTGCATTTGAGGATAACCTCCAGTGGCCAATCATACAACGTATTTAGTTCATTTTTAACTCTTCTCGTTTGCAATGTTTATGTTGTACACAATAACTCTTCATGTTTACAATTTGAGTGAAATAATTCAATTCAGTTCAATTATATTCTATTTTTTATTTATTTTTAAATTCATAACTTGCACATTGCACATCCAAACTAACTATGTGCACCCCTCTTCGTCAAGGCCTTTCGAACAATACCAATAACGCCCCCAGGCGACACCTGATCCATTAGATATAAATTTCTCAGCAAACAAAAACAAAACAAATATGTGAATTTCACATATCTCACTCTCCGTGGAAATACCAAACATGCTAAAAATAGACATATGAAATTATTTTATTTTTTTGACATGCGTGATGAAATATACACCCTAATGATAGATAAAATCATAATCTAATTTTAGCCCACGGAGGATGAGATATAGATGACAAGTAGTTCTAATAATACTTCGATATGGGTTATGACAATGGCACAAGTCATGATATTACATCCAGTGTAGCTGAATGTTTTTCATCGACCAAGAGTAGCACACAGGGTATATTGGTGGTTGCCCCTCACGTCCATTAAGGCCGGGTATTGGTAAGTTAGGGTTTGAATCGGAGGAAACAAAGCCCTATGCCGCGTTGCGGATAGTTCTTTCCCAGCGCTGTATTTGGCGCTCTGTTGCCTTGCGATCTCCGTAACCGTCGCTAGCCATGGTACACATCTCTGCTCTTCTTTTTGTTCTTCATCGCAAATTTGTTGGAAAAGTTCTGCAAGGATGATTGGTATATCTCTGGCAGTTTTTTGCGACGTTGACCTCAAGCCCTAACACGCTGATCATGACTCACGATCCGGAACTACTGAGCTTGCTCGTTGAATTGTGTTTTTCCGTTGAGCTGAGTTCACTAATGAATTTCTCGTCATTGAAAATTTAGTCCCTGGATTCCCTGTGGTAGTTAGTTACGTGTTTTTTAGGGTTTCGATCGGAGGCGAAGGGATCACATAATTCCCGTGGAATTCGACATTGTTAGGATAGGATGTTGTTACAGTTATCTTATCGCCTTTTTTCTGTTGGGATATGCAGACGAAAGGGACGGGAAGTTTCGGCAAGCGCCGTAACAAATCGCACACGCTGTGCAGGCGTTGTGGGCGCAGAAGTTTTCACATTCAGAAAAGCCGATGCTCTGCTTGTGCTTACCCTGCTGCCAGAGTCCGCAGCTGTACGTGATTCTTTCAATCTATGACTTGCTGTGCGTACTATTAGCAACATGTTTGGACCTCGATTGAACTCTGTTCTCAACTAAAGCATTCCCCTAGTTATCTTCCCTTCACGAGAACTTCTGAATTGCTTTCTTTCCTGCATTTGATCTCCTATTATTTTCAAACTTCTGATTCTGAACTTACGCACTCATTACTGCAGACAACTGGAGCGTGAAGGCAATTAGGAGGAAGACAACCGGAACTGGACGTATGCGTCACCTGCGCCATCTTCCCCGCAGGTTCTCCAACAATTTCAGAGAAGGTAAGATTAACATCTTGTGTTATTCTCTATGTAATGGAGTTTATTGCAGATTAAGTTTTTTCAGGGATGAATCAGGTTTTCTTTTAATTTCAAGAACAGTTGATGTACATTATGTTTACGCGTCATTTGTGCTCGTAAGAATGTACCAAAAATCCATAGTGCTGTATTAGAACCAAACCATGCTACTTGTATCTATTGCAGATTAGGGTTTTTCTATGATAAATTAGGTCTTTTGGTCTCAGGAAACTTGACGTCTATTTTGTTTACGCATCATTTGTGCTCATAAGAAAATACTACAAATACAGTGTTGTATTAGAACTCCACCACGCTATTGTTATCTGAGTGATTTTGCTGTGTTGAGGTCTGTTTGTCAATAGTAGTGCTCGGTTTGACTGAGCCTGTACATTCATTCTAACGGTTCGCTTGCACCTTTCAGGAACACAAGCAACTCCCAGGAAATCCGTTGCTGCAGCTTAGAATGAAAATATTTCAGTCACATGATGGGGCGATGTTGTCGGGCTATCTTACTTCAACATGTGCAGTTTTTATGTGATTCATGTTTTGAGGAAAGCAAAAGAATTTTGAAATTTGGTTTGTGCAGTTACTTTGTTGTATCTTCGTTTCTCTCTGAGCCATTTTAATGGTGTTGAATTGTAGTACCTTTATTTTCTTTACATTGCTCCCAGTTTTAGAGCGGAACATCCCTGTTGAATTTGTATTACTTTCGGTTGCATCAGTGCAACATGCTTCACACGAATGTTTCCTTGAAAGAAATGCTAGTTCGTTGTCAACTGATTGTACTATTGGCCAATTATGAAAAGGAGGTATCCTCCCTCACCACTCTTGTCTCGATTGATCTATTGCGAATGGTTACAACTATAAGTGGTTTATTTGGAGTCAGATCAATACATTATCTTAACCTCGACACTTAGATTTTCGGACTTCGTGTGCTGATCCTAAGAGTCGAGAGGGAGGAGAGGATGTGGGGTAGTAGCTCAAATGGTAGATACTTTGGCCGCCGGGGACTCTTCTTAAACCCCAAAATACCTACCAGCTTAACTTCATTCTCAAATCGGCGACCTGTTTGAAGAAATTCTTGAAGCGATCGTAAATGACATGGAGGAGGAAGTCAACCTTGACTTAGCAGTTGCTGCAACTCAGGCAAGTAACGTCTCTCATGGCAGGTTCACCAAATCAGCGCGTCCCTCACGGGCTCGCACTCTCTTGTTCTGCTCGGTCCTTAGTGCTCTTACATGGCATGTACATAGGCGTTTCCTTTTTGAACTGGATTAATCTGTAGGCTTCTGTGACTTCGTTTCTCGCTCTTTGGCTCCTTTGCCTCGGGAATTGTTTTGTCTTGGCCCTCATCGGGATCCCCGGAGTCTTATCATTTCTTCACCGGTCTTGATATGTTTCCTTACATTTTTTAATTTGCGTTTGGGGCCGCGTTGGAGAGGACGCTTTGTAATTCCCCGGATTTCAGGTTTCAGCTAAAAAGAAGAACCGCCGATGTGCGGGGAGAACGTCGTCAATGTGTTGGCCTGCGGGGAGAACCGCCCGTTAGTTGATTGGTAGAATCAGTGGAATCTTCGGAAAAAGAATCGGCAAAAAGAATCTACAGTGTCCAACAAAACTGACTGAATTTGAAACTTATCATTTAACCCCTAAAGGACCAAACTGCATTTTTTTTTGCAACATAGCAATTTCGGGCAGCTCACTACGAATGGAATTTTAATTTTTTCTCTTTGAAATTTTCACAAAACATGTATCCGAGGAGTATTTTTAAAGCCTAACAAATTTTATAACTTTTAACCACATGGTTCAAAAATTATTGCATGATACATAGTTTTGTTTGAACTCCGGGCAGTCTGGACTGCTCTGAAAAATTCACTTTTCAAAAAAGTAAGAATTTGAAATTGGTTCTTTAAGTTTACATATACCCATAAAGCTTAGAATCAGTCCATTTGGATCAATGAGATAAAAGTTATGAACAATTTTAGTTTGCAGGCAATTATGGATTCTGTACTCTAAAATAATCTTTGAAGTGCTTTATTTAAGTCAATTTTTAATATTTTTTGAAAAATAAATAAATTTGGATGTAGATCCTTTATTACAACATTACAATGGAACTTTTCAATTCCACAAATAAATAATAAACAATTTAGTGTTTTCAATCATTCTCTACTTCTTTCTACAAACTATTTTTTCCTTGTATGTTGTACGATTCCAAATGATTTGAAAAAATTTAAGCACATTGACAACTTCTTTTAAAGATTGAATTCAAAGAGTTACCATCATTTAAGCCATTTTTTCATATAAATTTGCCCTTGTGAAGTTCAGTTGACGTTTTTTGCAAGGACAAAAAATGAAATTTCATCAATTCAAATGCTAAAACTTTGAATCTACACGGTGAAAATTTCTGAAATTTTTTCCACACCTTTTCAAACTAATGTGCTATAAGATACTACGGTTAGATGTGTCAAATTCCTATTTTGTTTGAAATTTTGATACTTGTCCTTAAAATGGCAATTTTGGAGCAATTTGGTGAGAACATAGTCGAAAACCTTCAGGGGTTAAACAACCATACCACCATAAGTATGAATGGGCAAGTCCTAAAGTAGATGAGCTAAATTCACAATGTGGGATTTTGATTTCTAAGGCAAATTTTTTATCCATAAGTATATTAAAAAAACATGAATAAGTTTCCTCATTATACTTGTAGAGCATTACAATACCTACACTTTCAATATTTGTTTCTTTATGGATTGTTTTTCAATTTCATTTTTGTCACGATAGGACTATATAAGCATATTATTAACCTTTAAATGTCAAAAGGGATGTAATGGGCACTCCGCAAATAATCATAATATTATGATCCCATCGGCATCAAAAAGTTTATATTTAAAAAGTTAGAAATTAACCCCCATTTGCTAGATTGCATAGGAATAGGCATAGGGATAGGTGTAGGCGACCAAATATTATAATAATAATAATAATAATAATTTTGGGTTGAAATTTGTGTTAATTGGCGAAGGGCTACCTTGCTAAAATTATTATTATTACTATTATTTGGCCCACCTCTCTAAAAAAAATTAATTCTTTGCTTGAATGTCAATTCTTCCACACAAATCCAAATCTAGCAAAATTCATTAGTATAGATTCACATTTTTAATATCTCTCTCCATGTAAATTTTCGCCTCAAATGATTTAATAAAACTTTATTTTTCTTTGATATTCTCCGTTTACTAACCCAATTAGTTTAGTTTTTCATTTAAGTGCTAACTAAGGGTTGCTTTACATTGTGGCTAACATGTAGAGAGGGTGTAGAGATTAAGTGCCCAAACTTTGTTGAGAGGCTATGGGAAATGAGCTGAAAATAAGATATAAGATCTATTTTATTTAATGATAAATGATCGAACAATATTTTGGGGTTCACTTTTACTTGACCCAAACTTGAGTCAAAAGGTTGTCACTTTGCTCAAAAAGTATTGCTATGTAGGCATTTAGAGCCAATGGACTTTAGACTTTGCCCTTTAGTGTGAAGGGTAGAGGGACTAAACTTGTGGTTTCTTGCAATGTGATTGGTGGAAACCGACGGCCTCTTGACCTTCGGCTATAGTGTGAATTGGTCCTACTATTGCTATTATCAATTTATTGATAGTGCTTTTGTCTACAATAGAGTTTATTCACAAAACTTCTTCATATACATTATGGCATTGGGTCATGGTAAAAGATCATATTTTCTAGTTAATCCAGCCAACTATTCATTATTTCCCTTTTCACTCACAAGCGCCCCATTTTCATATCACATGTCAAGATAGATACTAATCCAAATGAATGTTGAATATCCCGCATTACTTGACAATGTGAAGAAAATTACTTGGAATATGCCATATCATTTCATTTGGGAGAAGGCAACAACAAAACAAACTATCAACTTCTATATTACTGCTTGTTTCGTACATAATAGGCCAAGGAATTGATGCCCCTCTTCTACATAATGTTAATATAATAGCGTTGCTACCTTTGCATGACTTGTTTCAATTATCTTTGAAAAAGCCATGAACTTCTGCTTCTCCACCTTTACATGCCCTATAGCATGAATATTGTTTATATTGTTGGTAGTGAACTAGTCATAAGATTATTTTGAAAATATTGTCAATACAACAATGATTTGAAAGGTTGTTTTTTGACTCGTTAGGATACAAATTTAAAATACATTTGACTAGGGCCCAAACCATTTTTTAGTCAAATTTTGAGCATGTCAAACTCCACTAGGGTATGAGTAGTGATGCTCTAATTCATCCCAAAAACATTATATCCTTGAAATTGTTTTTTTATACATCCCTTTTTAAATTTAATTCATTTGCAAGTGAATTCATTGGCTTTCATGATAACTTTATCCCATTTGACTTCTATGATAACTTTATCCCATTTGGCTTCTATGATAACTTTATCCCATTTGGCTTCTTTAAAAATTAGAGTAATTAATTTCATTAGCACAATTATTTTATTAATTTAACCCTTTAGCATCATGATTCAACTCTTGTTTAAAAAGACATTTAATAAAATGTTCGATGAATAACAAAAATTCAGATGAGATGATGTACAAAGTAAAGTTATAAAGGCCAATGTGAAGATCACATCTTTATGGTTGAATTAATCACATATGTTTTTTGTTACTAATTCTTAATTAAAAATTTAAGATTATTCATTAATTTAGTAATTCAATTAAAAATCCCAAATCAACCAAAAAATTTATTAAAAGAATTGTAATGAATTTGGAATAACATGCCCATACAAGTTATGATTTTTATTATTTAATTCTATTTATTTGGAAAATCATCTTTAAAGTCTCACTTCTGAACTTAAGATTTTTTTTCAGATGAACCAATTCTATTACTTTAAAAAATGACAACATATTATTTAAAAGATTTAACCATACTAGCACAACAATGAAGAGAAATTTGAATGAACGAAAATTAAAGAGTTAAATAGGCATGTTCATTCAATCAAATTGTAATATTCATTACAACCAATCATATTTTTATTTTTTTGGCAATGTAATAATTTCTAACTTCAATTCTAGTTTTTCCAAAAGAAGTTTAACTAATTATAGTTCAAGCAACATATATAAACGAGAATGTCTCAAGTTAATTTAGAGATTAAAATGTCATTGAAGATAGTAAACGAAGATAAATTGTCAAAGATGGTATTTAATCTAGGGATTATAAAAAATTAAAAAGGAGTGTAGATGATTCGTCAAATGAATTTCATCTCTTCTTTATTCTACTTGTTTTCAAACCTTCAAGTCTCAAAAGAATGAAAAAGAATAGAATTTTTTTACCTACCTTTTTGTAATTGAATTATGATAAAGAAGACCAAAGTTTAAAAATAAATATACTAACAACTCGAGAATGCACTATATGTTATGTTTACATATCATATGCATTCAAAGAGGATATTAGGGAGGAACTATAAAGTAATATGAATATTCTATGATACAAAAAAATATAATAGCGTATTATGTGAATATTCTCTAAACTATTTTTAAGAATCTTCTCTAAACTATTTTTAAGAATCTTCTCTAAACTATTTTAAAGAATTTTTTCTAAACTATTTTTAAGAATCTTCTCTAAACTATTTTTTAAACCCATTGTGTAACTTATAATGGAAACTTTCACAATCAAATTATGATATAAAAATTAATCTTTTTGGAAGAAAAAATGACATGATATCTTATTAAAGGGTATTTTAAAAAATAAACTAAACAAGTTAATTAAATCCTTTTGGCCCCCTTATACTGCTTCATAGTTGCAATAAGGTGGGAGGTTCAAAAGCGCACAAATTCTCAAACCGACCACCCTCTCAAATGCACACTATTTATACATGTTTTTCATAGCTTTCAGCAATGTACAAACGATGTACAATTTAAGAAGAGGGCAATTTTAAAATCCTATGCCATTTCAACTTCAAAAATTTCATAACTATTTCTACCGAGCTCCAAAAAAAAATATGAAACGACTTGGGTTAGATGTCTTTCAAGGAAAATTTGTTGAAAAATATTTCAAAAAGCTTCACCTTCCCAAAATTCAGTTCGGTGTGCAATTTATATCTTATTCTTTGCCCCCTCAGCAGTTGGTTGACCCAGAACGCACGGTCGGTAGACCGTAGAAGTGCCATCACGGTGTTCGAGAGATCTTGTCAACGTTTTCCATGTATTTTTATTTCGCGATTTTTTCATCGGTGTTTGGATTTCGAGCCCGTTCTTTGCGATTCCAGTGAGGGTATCATGAGGTTTCATTTGTGTGGCGGCTTGGATGCGCCAGACTGGATTCTTGCCAACATTGTCACTCTGTCAACAATTGTGAGTGATTATTTTCCCTTTCAAATCCTCTTCTCTCTGGTGTGATTCAAGTGGCATTGGGGTCGCGATCCTGCAACCTAGCTGAAATGACGCTTTAGGGTTCATTACTTCAATTAGGGTTTAGGGTTCAAGATGCGTTTTGTCGATACCATCTGATTCGCATTTATTGAATCGGAGATCAACTCTTATGGAGAAAATCAGCGCAGGATGTTCGTGCTTACTTGTTTGGTCTGTTTTGAAGCCATCAACAAGAGTGAAGGTGCTAGTGGAGTATATCATTCAACGGATCGCTGAGGGTGATTTTGACGTAAGCTAATTATTCTACGGAAATTTCATCGTTGGATTCTTTTGGTAGGATTTTTGTAATTGAACCCTTCCAGTAACCTCATCTTTCGATGTGTGCGCAGTATGAAAATGCATTGAAAATCACAAGTGACGCATCTCTTGGTAAGGAATTCTCGTACCTTGTCAATTATTTTTCCATAGCTTGAATCTACATGTTTCTGAAATGCTTCTGTGCGATGTAGAGCAGGGGTTTCAGATGCGAAGGCCTGCATTGCAGCCCTTCATTTCATGGTCTCAAATGCTGCCAAGTTTGATGTAGAAGATTTTACTTTGACCCGCGAATTGCAGCAACTCGGATTACCCAAGGGTTAGTCTTTTTCTTCCTTTCATACAATTATATTTCTTTGAGCATTTTTCGAATTTTCAGCATATTCGTTTTGGGGATCTTTTCCATTATTCACTGACTTGAGCTCAGAAATATCATGGTAGTGTAGTGGCTCTGTTATCACTGTGTTAAAGATTAACCTCCTTTGCTTAATACTACGATATGGCTTACATATATCCCGTCGGTCAATGTGTTCTGGCAAACATATTTCCTTTTTATGGCAAGATTTAGATAAGATATGGGATGTCCTTTTTTCTGATGTTTTTCATTCTGATTGATTTTGTTGCTTTTTGCAGAGCATACTGACGCTGTTGTAAGACCATATTGGGAGCGAAGGGAAGCGCTTCAGACAAAGCTTCTGCAAGAAAGTTTACAGCGTAAGCCATTATAGCTGAACTGTCTTATTATTATCATTGAATACTCATTGAATATTTTTAAGCATTCAGTTGCTGGATTGTTCAAATTTTTCCGTGTATATGATCAGGAAAATTCATCGCACTAACATGGAACTTGTTACTACGTGTAGTTTCTTCACTTGAGGTCACGGCTTGGCAAACACAAGTGGGTGATACAGAGAACGTGGTCATGCGCTTGAAGTCCACCGTTGAAAATACTGAGCAGGAGAAGGATGGGTCAGGGGATTTTGTGATATGTATGACTGCCGAGAAGTTTCGGGTGCTCCATCATGGTATTCTTGAAAGTTTGCTGACCAAGACTATAGGTAGCATAGGTAATTGAAACGTTTGGAAACACACATTGGTGCGGAGTGCGGAATGAGAGTTTGTATGAAGTAGCAGAGATGCATGTACACAACACTAATCTTTTCCAACATCTTGCGTTGACAGAGTTGAAGGCAGCAAGGGCGTTGATGGATGCATACAACTGAATGCTCAAAACTGGTCAAATTTTAGAACGTTCTGCAAAGATCGAAGCATAGTTGATACAGCACACGTCAGCTGATCTGAAGCAGAGTAGTTTGGCATTGGTCAAGTAAAAGAAACATTGCTCCCATAGCCATTCTGTGATTGCAGTTTGACAAACTGTATATACTGTGTAATAAGTACTTCTATCTCTGCTCTGTCTCATTGACTCGGTCGTATGCAAAACATGAGTAAGTTCAGAGGTATTCCTACCAATGAAAGATTAGTTTGAACCTTTTTTCTTAGCAATTAGACAAAAGATCTCTTGGTATTACTCAGCTTTTGTGCCGTGAAGTTGCCTTCGTAACATGGCCCATAAAATACAGAGCTCACAATCGTGTCCAATATCCAATTATGATGCGCATGAAGTTTTCATTTCTGAACCATAAATGCCTGTTTGACTTAAAGATGCACTCGTATATGTCATTACTGCAAATGGGTTTTTCTACTTTACGGTAGGGGGACAAAAAGTTTGGCGTTTTTGGTTTCATAGTGGAAAAAAATTAAAGTCTACTCACTTTGAAAGCCTCTAAAGAGATCAAAATTTGATATTTTACTTTGAAATTTCTACCACAGCATCATTTTTAAGTTAATCATATATAAGACAAATTTTAAAACCAAAAGATTCACCATGAAAAAGTTATTCAAAATCTACCAACATGGGTAGCCGTGAGAAAATTTTCACTAGTGCCAACTTTGACACCCTTCCAAAGATTGAATTTTTTTTCTTTTCTTGTGGAATTTCTTGCATGAAAATGTATATATGTTGGTTACATGAGTAAACAATTTCAAGTCCAAAAGATCCCCAAAAAAATAGATATTGAAAATCTACTAACATGTATAGTTGTGAAAATAATTTCACTACTACCAACTTTGACACTATCCTAGGGGTTGAAAATTTGTTTATTTACCAAGAAATTTTGAGGATGAAATCATCTTTATGTTAATAACATGTGTGCCAAATTCCAAGTTCAAAAGATTCACACACAAAAAAATATGATAGTTCTACCAACATGTGTAATTGTAAGAATGATTTTTTCATCCCTTTCGATAGTGTCATTTTTTGGGTAAATTTTCACATGGATGTAGAAAGTCATTCTCATAACTACACATTTTGGTAGAATTAGAATATCTTTCTTTTGGTAAATCTTTTGACCTTGAAATTTCGCATACATGTTACTGACATAAAGATGATTTCATGTTTAAAATTTCATGGTGAAATGTGTTTTTTTCCGCCCTAGGCATAGTGTCAAAGATGCTAGTAGTGAAATTGTTCTTACAATTACGCATGTTGGTAGAACTAGCATGTTGTTTTTTGTGTGAGTCTTTTGAACTTGGAATTTGACACACATATTATTAACATAAAGATGATTTCATCCTCAAAATTTCTTGGTAAATAAACAATTTTCCAACCCTTAGGATAGTGTCAAAGTTGGTAGTAGTGAAATTATTTTCACAACTATACATGTTAATAGATTTTCAATATCTATTTTTTGGGCATCTTTTGGACTTGAAATTGTTTATACATGTAACCAACATATATACATTTCCATGCAAGAAATTCCGTAAGAGAAGAAAAAAATTTCAATCTTTAAAAGGGTGTCAAAGTTAGCACTAGTGAAATTTTTCTCACGGCTACCCATGTTAGTAGATTTTGAATAACTTTTTTTTGGTGAATCTTTTGCCCTTGCAATTTGGCGTACATGTGATTAACTTAAAGATGATGTTGTGATAAAAATTTCAAAGTAAAATACCAATTTTTAATTTGTTTAGAAGCTTTCAAAGTAAGCAGATTTGAATTTTTTTCCACTAGGAAACCAAAAATGCCAAACTTTTTGTCCCCCTACTGTACAATCTAACATTATTGGATAAGATATTCATACATTAGAGTTATTCGCAAAGTAAACTGGACTTCTCCTTGTTTTGATTCTCACTTTTAAAACTTTAATCAATAAATCAAACAAGCATTTATTGAGTTGGGACCACGTACTGGCCCACTTAGGCACGGTTTTATTTATGGTTTGAGGCTTGGAAAGTGGTGGGGACAAGGGTAGCGAAATCTTTGGGGTGTTCAACGATCCCTCATAGGCTACCTCAAAGTCCGGTCCAAATTTTTTTTCCTTGCTTTTTGGAGGATTAGAAAATTTAGATCCCACTTTCCTCATTGAGGTTGCAAACCGGAGTTTGAGTGAGGACTTTACAAATAACTCTATTAATACAAAATTAATTTGAACAGATTAGTCTTTCGTACCCAAAGATAGCTCCCCATTGCTCCAATTTTGGCTACCAAAAGGACTCAATGTTTAAAATATGATGTGTACACTCGTGTAGTATGCCATTTGCAAATACTTTTGATGAAATGAACTGTTTCAAGAGGAATTAGTTTCGACAACTTCAAGCTCATATACATTTGCACAATTTTACATCCACTAGTATAATTTACAACTTCTGAAGACATTCAGTGACATATTCCTGTAACCTCTACCTTGTAGCCAAGTTATCTTTACATCACTTGCTAATTAGTGTACCACAGACGAGTTGCTGTCAGAAACAGGGGTCAGAACAGGAAACGGGACCAAATTCCTTTATAGTCTTAGTACCCTCTACCCCGATTAATGTTTTCTTCGCCATGACCAAATGATCACACATTCAATAGTGAAGCAGTCTGCACACTAAGGCGAAGAGGTTCAAGGATATTAGTCGTGCCTGTCAACTCCTCACTAACTGCCCACAACGAGTATGACAATTTACTATTCACAGCTCTAGCACTAGGATTTACCTTGCGACTATTCTCATAATAACCACCAGTGATGCCTTCCATTTCGTAAGCATTTGCCAGATACACAGCCGTTGATGCACCTTCTTCAGGAGTCTGCAGAATTTCAACAACCCTGCATTACAAGAATGTCGCCGAGACAACCTCTACTGTATCTTTACACGAAAACATGACTCCAGGTGTGAACCTCTCTTGTATCTTTATATGAAAACATGTAAGTAGAGCCTTTGTATTTTGTATTGAGAATAGATCAGGACTTACCTTCAAACCCAGAAGTTTCGTTATTACTGGCCTAAGACCGGGAATCGAGGGCAGACGCGCATTCAGCGATTGGGGGAATATGTACCGAGCCAACTTCAAAAGAGAAATCCAAGTTCAAACCGCAATTAACACAAATGATTGTGAAGAATCACATCGAAGAAAACCTATATTTCAAACACTGTGCACCGTATTCCTCAAACCTTTTGCACCTTCCACAAGTTCAGAGAACTTACTTCCGTATCAACAACTCCTGGGTGCATGCAGTTTGATGTCACAGGAATTCCCAAGGATTTACAGCGTCTCGCAAGCTCATGAGAAAACAAGCAATTAGCTAGTTTTGATTGTCCGTAAGCTAGCCATTCGTTGTAGTCTGCATGTAAAAGATGGACATGAATCCTTAATCGAGTGCATAATATTTATAATAATAATACCACAGTTCCCCAAAGTTTTTCTGGAGTAAAATGTTACAAAGTATGATGTCAATATTACCAACAGGATTTGCACTCTTAGATGTAAAAACCCCTCTAAAAACAATAAAATCTGAAGTGTTAGAATCTCCTGGTTGGTTCAACATCCCAATGTTTTTATCCTTTTAATGATGTTCCAAGAAGGAGTTTGCATTGGCAGTTGCTTTTCAGTGACGCATGCCTTCCGAGAGCATATCCAATACAGTGTGAGTGAATAAGAACAGTCATAGTAGCAATGCAAGATTTTCGAAAGCAAAATCTCGGAAACATAGTGGGAGGATTTGATACATACTCCGAGTTTTATAGTTTAGATCTTCGAAGTCAATATTCCCTACTCGTTCCGCTGCTGAGGCCAACACCACCACTCTTGATTTGGTCCTGCAACCATCAAACTCAGGCTCAATTCTATCTGCACTACATATAGGCGGCACAAGTTCTACTTGACTGGCAAGTGTTAAACACTGAAGGACCAAGAAGCCCAATTTGGGCCTACTACTGTTTTTTTATGGCAGTTTTGCATAGGTCCGATGTACAATTCCCTATATTCAAATTAATTTGTTCTCTGACCAATACATGAAGTGTTCTTCACTACTTCCGGCGATATAAAAAAATTCTTATCTGAATTATTTAAACATCATGCTCGATTGCACTTGTCATTTCAAAACTATGAATCCTTGGTCCTTTTAGGGTTATGTAGACGAGTAGAGTACTACAGTAGAATACCCTGGTGAGGCGCCCGATTTGAGTTTGTCAAGCAGCAAGGCGGTGAGTAGGAAATGGCCCAAATGATTCACCTGCACCAGCATACATCCATCAAGCCTTCATGCATTAATGATCATGCATCACGAAACAGCTACACAGGATTGGCAAAAAAACTTTCTTTAACCGTCCAGACTAATCAAAATTGCACTATTCAGAGCAAGATATACTGACCCCAAGCTGATACTCAAAGCCATCTGCAGTGTACTGTAGGGGGCATGCCATTACACCTGCATTGTTCACCTGTTCGGAGCACACTCATTGAAATGTTTACTCAGAAACCTAATTACCGAGCAAGCATCTGACAAGCATACATTGTGGAACGAAGGGTCTGCAGTGATCTGAAGAATTGCACATATTTGAACTTTGTACATATGTAGAAGTTACACTTACAAGAGAGTGTAATGGAAGGCCCAAGTCCAAATACTCTGCTGCGAACTCACGAATCGATGCAAACGAAGCCAGGTCCAACTGCAGAACTCTGTAGAGTCCAGCAGATTTTCAGTGTTAATATACTAGAAAGGGCATTAATAAACTAATTATTATGCCCTCTAAATCTAAAATTAGTCTCGGGCCAGCTACAAAATTATTTTAATGTTTATACTAAATAGGTCTAGAAGAAGAAAACCAAGGTTTTTTCCTCAAAACCCTGATACTTTGAAGACCCCGATCTTCAGGTGATCTTCGAAGATCACATACACACAAACCTTATGGAATGATTTGTGATAGAATTGGCATCGTTGATAGTCCATGGAGCACTGGAATTAACACTACAGAATTGCAAATCCAGGGTATCTGAGAGATCCAGACCTGACAGAGGAGCTATTGGATTCACGAATAATGTCTGCCACAGCCTGCTCTCCTTTCTCCATGTTCCTGCATGCTTCCTTGAGCCAACCCTCACTTCAGTTAAGATGAGTGACGAAAACACATGTTGGAGATCTATACGTTAGCTCAACTGCTCAAGAAAGAACTCTAGATTAAGCCATGTCATCACACGAGAAAAAGACAAAAAACGTTATTAAAACACGTGGGGATTGTTCTCACCAATAGTGACAGACATGCCTAGCCTTGCCAGCTCTGTGGCGGTCGCTTTTCCTATCCCTGTCAACAACATTGTAGAACCGAACTCTTCAAAGATTAGAAAAGCCTGCTACTTGGAATGCTTCTCGTTCCCTATTTTAAAGAATGGACATCATCCAATAAATTTCGGCCATAAATCTTAAATGGCCAAGACTTGTTGTTTGAAAATGACCAGAAGGACCGATTCAATTGATTGCAGTGTTAATAAACATAATTCGGATGGGGCCAAATTTTATATCATCTGAAGAAGATCGCATCATGCACTAGTGAAAATATAAAACATATTTGGACAAAAGAAAGTCCCCATGTGACCTACTCCAAATTGCTAACATAGAATAAAACAAGTTAGGGCCGTTTTAATTAGTTACATCTCGCGCTACAGAAAGAAAAAAAGTAAAACTGATCAATCATACCAGTGTTGCCACCAGTGATGATCACATGCCGTTGGCTTGAGGATTGAGCCGCCCTACAGAATCCGATGCGAGAAAATTCCTCCTGTCCTCCCTGCCAAGCCGAACATTAGGACATTTGAGAGAAACAATGAAATAAAATTAACGAAGTTAGAATGAACCCAACGTCCATCAAGAGACTATTAGTTTCTTCAACAAAGATAGCCAACTACTTTTGATTCGCAACTTAAGAATGGTCTCTACTAATAATAAATCACCACCATGATCACCAAAAGGCCTTGTCATCCGCAAAGTCACGTTAAGTTAGAAGAATTTATTGTGAATTTCGTTTTAATGTACTCTTATTTGTTCACTCTAATTTGTTCACTCTAATTAGTTCAAAGATAGTGAAAATCTTGGTGGATTGTGTCTCGAAGCTATCCATTCATTCATTTATTTATACAAAAATCTCAAATAGAGTAATTATAGGATGCAAGCTCTGAAATTAACCCGTAAAGCGTTTGAAACGCCCAATATGACCAACTGCATTACTGAACTTTGCAACGGTGGCATTTACTCATTTCATTGCAATACATCATTCTGAAGCTCTTATTCTGTACAAACTGTAGTCATTTTCACAGAAACGGATGATTTGCAGCAGTGGGGGTTTCTACACGACAGAAAATACGTAGTGGGCGAATAGGGGTTAAAGCTACCATACCTCTGCAGCGTTCCCTGAAAACGACGACAGCCTCTTGTTCCCCAGATTGGAAATGCACCACGAGTGCCTTGAGCCGACACATGTTGCAGCCATCGCCATCGCCATCGTAACAAATGAAGCTCTAAATCTGCAGAAGCTCCTTGACTCTCAGTACGACCTCGTCCAGGATCAGTGATGCATTACTCAATGTTTGGAATGATGGACCTCATTACTTGGCACCGAATGTACAAATACAGTGACCCACCGTCACACACAAGCAAAATAGAACTTGGACTAGATATGGAACAGAGATTATGCACGGCAGACGGGCAGGATTGCGTGGTGTCCATGAGACCATGAGATGGTGGAGATCCCAGGATGATGTGGCCAAGCCAGAAGCGAACATGCGAGCAAGCTGGGGAGGAAATTAGGGCATCCTCAATGTAGACCTGTATATTGACTCTTCAAAGTACACCTGAACCTCTTTAAAGTTATACTCTCTAATGCTACATTCTTTGGAATAGACCTCAACAACCCAAAGTTCGATGTTACACTTTACTTGCAAAAAGCTGAAAAGAGCTGCAGACAAAGCACTATTCCTTGTAATAAATAAACCTCCTTAAAGTAATAACCTCTCTAAAGTAATGTGGGTCTTATTCTAACTATATAACTTTAGAGAGGTTTTATTGTATTGTGAAATAGGGGTGTCTTATCTTTATCTTTCCATCTTCAACCTTCAAAAATTGTGTATGTGGTTTTTTCTCATTGAATCGATAAGAATTCATTTTTCAAAAATTAAGAAGTTCGTTAAGGATTGTTACACATCTTCTAAGAATGTAGCTTGGCCTTGAAAGAAGAGAGGAGGTAGCAAGGGCTCTTTACCATAAAGAAAGTGAGACTCGATCTCCTTTTTACCTCATGAAGAATGAGGATGGAGAATGAGAGAAGACCACATAAAAATTTGAGAAAAGAGTGAAGGTTATATGACAATCTATATTCTATACCTCTAAAGGTGAAGAATAAGGGTGTGAAGATTCAAAAACCGACGATATAAGATCAATAAGTTGTGTCCATTTTCATTCTTTACATGGTAAGAAGAGATTGGAATCACTCCTTTTTCGTGGAGAATGACTACAATTGGCTTCACGTTCTAGTCCCAACATTCTCAATGTTAAGAAAATCAAACCTTTTGGAAGAGGTGTGACAAGTGACAACTCCCTAATTTCATACATACTAGTATGACATGTGCCGTTGCTACAAAGTGTCCCAATGCGTAGGATCACATGACCTATAATGTTGCTAGGATCTATATAGAAAGTCACGCAATATATGAAGCATTTTTTGTACTATGGTGATCTAGTATACTTCAAAAGCTCTCGACGAAGGTTATGCAATGCATTTAGTCTGTCCTACCTCTTTACGTTTGCAATGTTTTATCTTGTATAGTTTGAGCGATTGGCCCAAAATGTCTTGTCTGCATAGGATCAGATGACTTGACGAAGGTCACCCGATGCATCTAGTCATCTTGAATCTTCACATTTACCATTCAAGTGTCTGTATGAATTAATTGTCAAGAATGACAATTTATTCAAATTCTATTTAAAATTCATAAACTTCGACATCATACACTCATATGACCACAAAACAAATTCCATGCACCCCTCCTCAAGGCGAGCTTCCCAATAGAACCAAGAATGCCCTTGTGGAACACCTAGTCCATAAGATCTCAATTTCTAAAACAAACAAAAAAAACATAAGCATTTCAAATATAGACTAATGTGACCTATTCCATTGCCACACCTAATGCTCCATACATAGGATCCCGCATACGATCTAATGTCCTTCATGCATAGAATCTAATGTCCTTGTACGTAAGGTTATTATCTAGTCTATGTGAAAAGATCTCGAGGAAGATCATTCAATGTATCAAATATGTTTATTTAGTCCATTGAGGCTCTTCACCAAGAACATAGCATCTTTATCTAGGGTGCTTTGAAAGGTTTTGTGGAACATCACAAAATTCATAACTCTACAAGTTTGCTATTCAATTGAAAGAATTAATTGTGAATATGGACTAGTTATTCAATTCAATTTAGGAATTCAAAACTTGCACATCATATGTCCCAATGTCACCAAATTTTTGGTGCACCCCTCATTGTCGAGAGCTTTCCAATATTACCAAAAATACTCGTGAGGATCACCTGGTAGATGAGATCTCAATTTTTAGAACAAACAAAAAACAAACGTGTTCATTTCACATATAGATACATATGTATACACATGTGTATATATGTGTGTACATGTGCATATATATATATATATATATATGCACATGTACATGTGTGTACAATCACAATTTAATTTGTGTAGGTTATATAGTTAAGCCTTTAGTGCCTAGGAGACAAGTAATCAATCAATACTTGGTGTCTTTCTGATACACCTTTACTATTGTTGAGTAGAAGACTTCATTGTTTGAAGATTGAATGAGGGCTCTGGCTATGTGCACTTTATGCAAAATGAATTTTTTATTTACGGTTCCAAAGCTACCAAAATATTTTCAAACAATCCACCAAAATATTCAAATATCTTAAAATATGGCAAATACTTCACATGTACTTCACATGTACTATCACTACTAGTAACAACAACTAAATTAATAGAAGTTCAACAAATTTGTATTCATTGATGTACCACTATGACCATTTTTTGTGATTTCCAAAACTTTTACAAATCTAACAAAAGCCCTTAACACCGAATTAGGAAATTTTGCATATGACTATTCTAAATTGTACTTGTAGGCGACAAAACATAAATTACCTTGTTTGAAGATTTGGGAGGTAGGAGAAGGGGGTGTAAAATTTTGGAAGTCATCAATATTTCGATTAGAGATTGGCAATCTTAAAATATGAATTATTTTTTTCAATATCAACGTATTAAATTCCCTTTGTAGGTTTCAAAAAATTTATTAAAAAATTGAAGCTCCTCATAGTTGAATAGTACACCATACAAACTAATTTAATTTACTTACTTTTAATTTATAAAAAATAAAAAATTGTTTTTACTGCTCAACCCCGTGACATTCTGCAAATCTTGACGAAGTTGAGGAATATAAGTATAAAATACAAAAAAGACAAAGAAATTTAAAAACTGTACTTGTTAGTCTCGCTGACTTTGGGGATTTGACAAGAACAAACCAAAATATATATATATATATATATATATATATATGAATAAATAAATAAAAGCACAAACCAAATAATTAAAAATTAAAAAAATTTATACTTGTTCGTCCCGGTTTACCGCTCAATCTCATTGAGCTCAATGAAGTTGCGAAGTAAAAATCGTAAACCATAAATTAATTAATTAATAAAGAAAAATAAAGAAAATAAAAACGTACTTTTTTTTGTTCATACTGCTCAATCTTGCGGAGCTCCGCAACTTTGAGCAATTCAAAGGTAGAGGGAGAGGATGGAAGGTAGCGGTGATTAAAAAGTGATAGGAAGAAGTAAGGCAATTGTATATATATAGGTGCCTTCTAACACTCTCATTTGCTTAATGTACAATACAATACATATTAAATAAACGTCATACGGAGTAAAATTTTAGTGGATCCTTGCTAGGGATGTCATTGGACTTCAAATTTTAGTGAGTTTCTGCCGAGTGCCCATTAGATTGCAATATTTTTTTGGATTTTGTCATTCAAGTCAATTTTTTTAGTTTGAACTTGGAACTTGTTCTCAATCCAAAAAATTTGTGAGATTTTGATCACAGACTTGTTTTGAGTTCAAAAAGTTTGTGGGTTCTTCTTTGAAAACCTCATTGAATGAAAATTCTCATGGATTTATCATTTGGGGCTCCATTTGAGCTACAAAATTTAGCAAATTTTGCTCTAAGTGCATAAATTTGGTGTAGAATTTGGCATTTGGAATTAGAAACATTGTGTTAGGGTCTTTAAAATGCAAAGAGCATTTAAATTTGAAATCTAACTTCAATTTAAAATGCAAAAGCTACAAAATTTAGTAGACTTTCTATAAATGCTAAAATTCGATGTACATTTTTGGGTTTAAAATTACAAAGAGTATATTATGGCACGGAGACATTAGAAGCACTTAAATCCACTAGTGAATGCGGAAAATACATTTTTTACAGATATTGAAAACAAGTTCTACTACAAATGTTCAAATTCAAAGTAGATTTTTGCGTTTGAAATTACAATCATCCTATAAGGCCATCCAAGAAATAGGGGGACTTAAATTTGATGTAGATTTTTGCATTTGGAATAAAAATCATTCTATAAAGGTCCGATGAGATTAGGATCACTAAAATTTGATGTTGGTTGTTGGAAATTTGATTGAAAACTTACATTTCATTTTATTTCAAATATAAAAAATGTGTATGAAAATATATTAAATTTAGAATTTTTTAATTTTTAATTTTAATTTTTAACTGCGAAATGACAATTTCTTGAATTGTAGTTATCATTATGTTTTCAATGACAAAAGCTTGGTGACAAGAGCCCTAGATTAAGTTGATCGAAGAACTTGTCTAATGGTTATGCTAGTACATGAGAAGGAAAAGATGAAGACCAAGGCATAAATAGAAGTAGGCAGTCGATCACTATACGTGTTTTTTAAGATTCATAACGAAAAGTAGCAATAAATTTACTTCAAGTAGGAAAGAGGTGGATCCCTCATGTAATACAATAGTGCAAATATTGTGTAGTTTGCAATGCATAGCTCTCTATTTTACTAAAATTAAATGTTTTTGTTTTGATTTTTTTTTTAAATATTAATAAATATTGTTACAGATGTTTCATATTGTTATTGGAGAAACTTGTAAATTGGATGTCTATAGTCATAACAATGCAATTGTTTTGAAATGTTTAATATTTGTCCAAGAGAAATATTTTTAAAAAAACTATCATATGCATTTATTCAAGTGCAAAAAATTGCTAATTCAATGTTAAAAGTGAACGTCCATTTTCTCAATCTATCAAAGGTACCTCTTTTTCTACAATTTAATTCATTCAATTTAGTTATTTAACTATGCATCATTTCTTATTTCTTATGCATCTATTCTTTATGGATGTATTGGATTTTTGAATATCTAAACGTGAAGGAATTGTAGGTGGGTTTTGGCGGGATTCAAACAAGGTCATGGCTAAATGGAAAAAGTCATTAACCCCTAAAGGTCTGAAGAGCCCAATATGGCCAAATCACGTCATCTTCTTTTATCAAACGCTCATTTTCATATACTTCTTAATTTCAAATGAAAATAGTACCAACTAAGAAAGTGAGGAGATTATCTTCTATTTTCCAACCCAATTCTTTTTTTTGAAAAATTATTAAAATTGAGTTTTGTACAACTCTTTAAAACTAACTTCCTAAAGTACCAATATACACTACAAAATAGGTATTCCAACCAAATTTCTTTATGTGCAAGCTCAAATAGCATGGTCCTACTATCTCTTGTTCATCGCTATTATTTACATTTTCCTTACAAATTTGATACTATTTCATTCATTTTTGTATTTACTATGATTATTACAAGATAAAAACTTAGAAATTTTGTATAAAACTCATTTTGAATAAAATAATTATGAAAAAATGAATATAAATTGGTGTAAGAATAACCTATGTGAGAAAAATCAGTGAAAATTATTATACAATTATGAAAGTTAAAAAGTGATGAAGTTTGACCAAAGCAATGTAGGCTAGACGCTTAGGGGTTAAAGGACCAATTTTTGCGAAGTCCATAGATGTAAAAGTCGTCAAATTTCTTTCCTCAAGCTTTAAGACCTCTACTCTTCTAAAAGTGGAGATTCGAGCATTGGCTCACCTCCCCCTTCATGTGCTTAGTTTTTAGTGTTTCCAATATTTTGAAGTTAAATAAATCCTAATCAACTAGCTATTTTTTTAATAGTCTATATTTTTGAAAAATTCTTTATGAAGTCTAGTTTTAGCATCCAAAATATGATTATGTGAATAAATGATTATGATTTTTCTATTCAAGATTTTGTGCAAGGGTGTCCATTGCAATCTTAACTTTCCGTAAGACTGAAGGTTCATAGAAATGAGCATTAAATACACAAAATCTTGGAGAGAAAATCACATTAAAAATTCATTTAAAAGAATTGTAGAGTACATTTTGAGAAGATATAAATTGATTAGGGTCATATATAATATGCCCTTTGAGCTCATATTTGTTTTTGGTGACGAACTTTTTAGATTTAACTTGTAAAAAGTGAATTGGAAAACTTCCATTCACTTCAAAAAAATTTAACACCCTCATAATCAAACATTATAATTTTCAGTCCATAAGGGATATATTGTTAAGTTTTCTTATCCTATGTGATCTTTTAACATGTCTAGTTTGAATTTGTATGGCTACAATTCCAAAAAATTGATACAACTTATCAAAATGTTGTTGTTTTGTTCAATTTAAAGGAAATTTCTATAAGCTAAGAAAAAGCCTTGAGTTGGGCATTTAGGAAATAAAGATATTTGAAATGTGTCAAATTTTTGTCAAGTAAATTTTAACATTTTTTTGGTTGTAGCCCCCTTTCAACAACTGTTCAAAAATTTGTAAAAAAGTTTTTTGGAAATTTTATTTTCCCTCATGCAGTTCCTCAGGTCCTTTTTTCATGGGCAAATCAATTTAGATTTGGACTAAAACTCTGTCTCGGGTGATTTTTCAAAAAATATCACTTCAACTTTTTAAACCGTGAATTTTTTCTTAAGGGAAAAAAATATTGTTGTAGATTAAAAACCCGATCTTCAAGCATAAAAATCTCAAAATTTGTACGATGAAATGTTTTGAAAATTTTAGGGTCAACTAACTTGATAGTACTAAACAAGATCCTATAGTTGAAATTTTGAAAAACACATTTTAAATATTTTAAAATTAACCCGAAAAAGAACAATTTGAACAAAAGTAAATTGTACCCCTTTCAACCAATTAGAGGCTGAATTTAAAAATGGCATCTTTTTTTGAGTCTCTCAGACAAGTTTGAGAACACACTAAGTTGGTTGGAGCTTTGCAATGGCTTGCAAGAGGTAGAGGTTTGAGCCCCATGACTAACGACTTTAGAAGTGTGTTAGGTAACGGTGCCTAGGTAGTATGCCATAGAGTGCGAGTTGAGGTGGCATGTTACATCGTAGGATCCAGGTGGCAGGACCATGTGGCAATTTTTCATTGGTGGGTCTTGATTATTTTTTATAAATCATTAAAAATTAACACATAAATTAACACTTTTTGGTTAATATCAACATAAAAATGTTGAAAAAAAATCAACAAAACTAATACTTTCTTGTTCGAAATCAACACAAAAGTGTCAATTTTGAAGTTCAAATCAACATTTATTAGTTCGACATTGTCCAAATTGACGAACAAAAAAAATCAACACTCTTCTGTTGATTTGAACACTTATTTTTATAATAGATGTACTTATGCAAGTTTGTGGGGGTTGTGGTGGTAATAGAGCACAGAGTATGGTAGACACTCAGTAGTAGAGTGTCAACAATAATTAGACAACAAGTAAATTTGTACCTTGTATTGTATCATTGTGTGGCGCATCACCCAAACTTGGCGGCTCTTAATGCTACAAAGGCATCAAACTCTAAGTTAGTGTTTACAAAGGTTGAAACATCATATTCATCAACCCCTAAAAGATTGAGGAGATGATATAGGGAGAAATTGTCAAAAAGTGCAATATTTTGGTATGTTATTTGAAAATGAAACTCGAAAGTAGTTTTTGGAACTTCAACCGTACAAAATTAAAGTAAAGCATTTTACCAATGTCTGGAAAAAAATTCAGCACATTTCATTGCATGGATAAAGTTCAAAGTTTCAAAAATGTTTCCTTGGACATTGTCTATAGAGGCAGCTAACTTTGGGCCTTCTTGGAGGAAAGAAATTCCTCTACAAAAGATAATTTTTCTTCACCATTCACTTCTATGTTCTTTAAGCTACACTCATGCAAATTTTCATAAGCAAATTCAACTTCTAACTATCTCTAAATGACCTTGCAATATAAAGAAGGTATAAAATATTGACTATATACACTGGCCAATTTTTGGAAATATTTTGGGCATGGAGAATGTTTTTTGGAAAATCCAAACAACAAAAACCAACATAAAATCACTTTCTACAAGTGATTTATTTTTTCATGCTAAAGAAGAATTCCTCATATATAAACGGTAATTATTTTGTCCTTATGTCCATGGTCCTTGAGAAACTAGTACATGCCACAAGTTATTGCGATCCTCTTCCTTTTGACATGCATCCTTAGTAAAAAAAAACACATAAAGACCCCTCCAACAAGTTACCGTTGTGTTTTTTCCCGTGATGCACAAGAGAAGGGCTCGACGTAAGATACAACAATATTAGACAAGTTGTGTCAATTCAAATTTGAATGTCTTGTATTTCCTTGGAAACTTCTTGCATTCATTGGCCTATACTATCGAAGGTGTTCCAATGTAAATTTGTTCATGTGACCACCATATGTAGCATAGTGCGTACATAGCACAAAGCACGATGTTCTTTATTATTGAAACAACCAATTTGAACGCAATCACCTTCAACAAAGAGACATGGTATCATGTGCTTCTTGAGTATACCTTTTTAGGCATCATCTCAAAAAGATGGGGACTCAAGTTTGCAAGAAAATGTTTCATGAATTTGAAATGCACTACAGTACTCTTCATTAGGAACTAACTTCGAGGAGGCTTTGCAATTTTAGCGGGCTTTGCATAGGCTGATTGTAAAGGTCTCAATGCTAGATTTCGTAATAGTGACATCATTTCTTGCTTCCACATATAGAATCCCTCTAAAATGACTTCTAAGAAAATGAGCTTGCACAGTTGGGGCGTCAATGCATTGGAGATTTTGCTAACACTCTACACGGTTGATTGCTCACACTTTGGCTTTCTTTCCTCTTTTCAAGTTTCTATTTATGAACGCATGTTTCTGTCTTTCAAATTGCAATGTTTAATAGAATGGGGTGACAAAAACTTTAGACATTTGTGGTGTATGATCACATAGAATCATTCTTTACAAACGCGGTACCTAGACTTGATTGTCCTCCCAAAACTAGCTAGTGTGGAGTGTGTTTCAACAACTTGTGAGAGACCTCTTAGCCTTCAAAACTAGATCAAAATCCATGTCACGGACACGCTAGGCAGTATGAACTCCAAAGCCATGCTTAGTATCACTTTAGAAGGACCAGATGAAGACTACTATCATAATGTCTAGGGTGCCATACCGTTGTGGAAGAATGAAACAAAGTAAAAGTTCTATATGTAAATTTGTCCAATTACTTAAATGTATATGTAACGGCTCCAAGTGCAAGTAATACATCTTGCTCATACGGGGGTTTGGATGAGTAGGAGACACCGTTCCCCTAACTTGTAATGACTTTTGTTTTTGCTTTGTGATGTCATGAATTTCATTTTTTGTTCTCATGTAACTTTCAAATCTCGTGTCTGTTGGCAGCCTCCCAAAAATCCATAGACTTTCTTTTGAATCCATGTATTTTGAGAATCCTTGGTCGAAAGTCAGTGGGGATGATGCCAGGTTCAAATCCTACCAATGATATTGCATAATATACATGAACACCCTTCAAGCATAACAAAAGAAGAAAAATCAATGAAATTGAAAGTGAACTCACAAAGTTCAAGAAATTTTCCAACTAAAAATTAGAATGTCAACAATGTAACTTGGAGGAAATGAAGCTATTGGAAATAGTCCGGCAATTTTTTTTAAGTGTGGGCACACTTTCGAGCAAAATTTTAGAAAATTGAATCCGCTTAAGTACACAAGACAACAGGTCCATGAAATCTTAATTGAACAAACAAAAACAAAAAAACACAGTTCTTTTTTTATTAAAAAACAAGAAAATATATTGTAAAATTTTTATTTTTTTTCAAGAAAAACTTAAAAAACAAAAAAAAAAAAAAAATAATATTGAAAAGCCAAGCAGAACCAAAAAAATGCTAATTTAATTTATAGATACCAAATTTTCACTGAAATTGTACAAATTTGGAAGACCAAATTGAATGTCCCACATGTAACGCGACAACATACAAGTGGTAATCTCATTCTATTCTGAGTGCACGTCGAGAGTGTAGAGTTTTGTGTGCAAGTGGAGTGTGGAATTCTGTGTGCAAGTGGAGAGTGTAGAATTCTATAGGCACGTGGACATTATAGAATTCTGTGAGCACGTGGAGATTGTAGAATTATATGAGCACGTGCCAGATTGTAGAATTCAGTGTGACATTCAGTGTATAGTGGGGTGTAAATCACCATTACACTGAATAAAGAATGTTGTGATCCATGTTGAGGTTTGCAGTAGCGATGCTCTACAGCTT
>CAXARX010000555.1:0-15610 GCA_963971425.1 Bryoerythrophyllum caledonicum | reverse complement strand
TCGCCACGACAATTTTTAAACAAAGTCTGTACGCGGGATGTCAATTTGGTGTAGAGGCCAACACCGCTGTTGCACTTGCCAGAGAGTTCTTCGTACCCGAGATGACTTAGTTGTCGTTCTAGCCTTCTTGCAAAAAATGTGGTGACAAAGACTACATCGGACGGAGTCGGTCTTCCTGCCTTGTACTTTAGTCATTTCGACATACCAAGGACACCAAGGTTTCGTAGACATTCTGATGGGTGTAGTATCGAGAAATGAACAAACGTCAAAGGTAGTATGTGGAAGAAATATCCAGAGTTCCAAAAGAAACTCTGATAATCAAGACTTCCGAACTCGATGATTACCAAGCAATACATACATAATGCAGCTGAAAGCTCTTGGGAAACAAAAGTTCAGAAGTGAAGTGAGGCTCCATGTGCTGTTTTCTTTTTATTCACGGTAATTCTGACCGTTGGGAGACGATTCATTGTCAATCTAATAGGGGACAGGGGAGCTGTCGTGAGAAGGCCATCCGCCGCGGCGGTCGGGCTTGGCGGACGGCCACAACGGACGGCCATGGCGGACGGCGGACGACGGAAGCCGGTCGCCTGAAGCGGACGGCCGTGCGGTCGGCCGTGCCGTCAGCCCAAGCGGATGGAATGTGCGGTCGGTCGGGACTGCAGACGGCTATTTACCCGCGGGTAAATTGACAAAACTTGTTATGTCACCGGACGTCCTCCGTCCTGACGTCTGGACGTCAGGGACGTCGAGCGTCCTGACATTCCTGATTGCAGATGAGGGAGGCATTACACTTGCCTGCCCATGTGGTACAGATGGCCAAGATGTTTGATGCCAGATTGGAGAGAGATGACAACATTTCCAGCAAGAGGGTGATTGCCTTAATGATGGAGCAGACGGTGAGGGTTGAGACGGGTTATGCCAATATGAGATCGTTGGTGAGCAACCTCACTCACATCCTACCCAAGTTTGTGGAAGACTCTGACAATTCTAATAAGGATGGAGATTCGGGCTCGGAGACTGATCCGTAGGAGCGTGGTCTAGGGGACCACGCCCTGCGGAAGGAGAAGGAAGTGATGAATCTCGATCGCCCAGATGTGCCGTCTCAACTCCCAAGTCTGAGAGTATCTGCCGGGCCATCTCCGTCGGAGGACACTACGTAGAGACATAGTGGTTGGAAGGGTAGCCCGAGTATAGTGATGGAACCTCCACGCTCCATCCATGCTCGCCAACTGCCACACAATGACTCTGTTCGCACCACACCGGCTATAACCACTTTGCAGAGCGTGCTACATCTTGGGAAGGCCGCAAGTGAGAGTTCCGCTGACTTACACTTTCAAGGTCGGACGTCCCGACACGATGTCGTCGTGGGAACTCCGAATCAGATATTGGCCTTCCTGACAGGATCAGGGCTTCATCCGAGCATGACTACCATGCCACTCATCCCGGATGGCTCGGATGCCTCTTTGCCTTCAAGGGCAACCTTGCTTAGGACGATTGTTGCCCAACCCGAGCCTTTTGCAGATATGTTGGCGCCATTGGTGGCACTTGCAGCAGCCGCACCCACAACGACTTCGAGCCGGAGTTCCAAAAAGTGAAGGAGGAGAGACGAGAGGAAGAGACCCGAGGAGTTGGCCCGGAAGTAGGGTTAGGGTCTTGGTTCGTAGATCACTTGCTTTGACTATACGAAGTCAGGGATAAGGTTGGAAAGTCAAGTGGGTGGTGGCAAAGTCCTAGGGGGTGGCCATGTGACCCATGTGGGATGAAGTCACTTGAAAGTTGTTCAAGAAGGTACTTGGAAGGTGCCAAACAAGTCGTATAAGTAAAGGCCTTCGAAAGAAGGCAATATCTCACTTCAACCATTGTTTGCAATACCTTGAGGGTGTATTCTAGCTTGTGCAACCATCTCTCTTTTTCTTCTAACTTCAATATGATGATACGATGGATGGCCATGGGATACCGGTTTAGCCGGTAGACTTCTTTAGCCGCTTTTAGTCTGTATCAGTTGTTCTACAGACGGGAGCCAATTTTACCCATTCATGTACGGGAGAAGTTACCTCTAGTGGTGGATTTGGATTATCCAAAGGTCTGGATCCAGTGTCTGCGTGACCGGGCGGAATTCTTCAAGTGGGCCATGCCAATGGCCATGGAGAATTTACCCATCGCTCAGCACCGCGACACGTTACGGTACGTGTGCATTTGCAGCGGCACTTACCGACCTCAGTTGCGACGTTTATCCATTGGAGATTACATTTATTTGCAGCATGAGGCGCCTACGACATTGGACGTCAAGGCCGGGCGCACCATTCTTCGTCTGAGGGTTTGTTGCCTAGTGGCATCTAGTTGTTGGAAGGCTAACATGGCCGGGAGTGTCAAGAGCACTCCAAAAACTGCACACCGTTTGCCCAATGATGGCTCTGTGCATCCTGAGTTGGCCGTTGTGCCACAGGGTCTTCCGTGTTTTGTGTGTGGTGAGAAGAAAGGTGCGGCTCTCATGTTATTATGCGACCGTTGTCAACGTGGACGACATATGGCTTGCTTGACACCGCCCCTCTCTACTCTACCGCGAGGGGATTGGATTTGCCTTCGTTATAAGAGGTGTTCGAGCCACGTTTCATCAGATGAAACAACTTGATTTCCTCGTGGACATGTCATTGGTATGGTGTCCTGCCATCGAGTTGAAGTTCCTGGTTTTGTTTCAGGAATAGGCTACATGGAGATTGACCAAGGGATTGACAACAAAGTTGCCTAAGGCGATTAAGGATGGGGCTCACATTGCACCCCGCCACCCTCTCTTAGTTACTTCTCTATTGGTTTATTGATGTGGCAAAGGATTACATCTTCAACTAGATGCGTACAGTTGTTGCAGCGGCATCAGTGTGGCGATTGTCTACATAGTGTTGTTTGGTCCTAGCAGGATAGAGGGTCTCTTTATCCGCTAGGGGGGGCACTTTAGGGTGTACTACGCATACTTGTTTTAAATTTTTAGTGTATGTTTTTCGTTTATTTGATGTTGGTTGTGATTCTCGATCTGTTGTGTTTAGCGATCTTTGTTTACATGACAGCTGTCTCGGGATGTGGCATCGAGGACCACACCACATCTCGTGGTGTTAGCGTAGGTTAGATTAGTCTAATCTACGTTAGTTTTTGTTTAGGGACGTATGGCGGTGCACCCCAATTATCCATGGATGACTTTTATTCACTTAGGGTTGCGCGTGCGTGCGTATAGCGCCGCACTTGTCCTTGACTTGACGTCTTTGTCAAGTCAAGCTTTGTGAGTGAGTTAGAGAGTGTTAGTGTGTTCCTTTGTTTGTAAGTGATGTGATCTCATTAGTGAAGGCTCCGCATTCTTCTACTACTACTTGCACTCATTGATTCTCCCTTTGTGGCGTGCGAGACGCTTAACTACTTAGTGATTTGCAATCTATTCCTTGAGGGTGTACTACGTATACTTGTTTTAGTGTATGTTTTTTGTTTATTTGATGTTGGTTGTGATTCTCGATCTGTTGTGTTTAGCGATCTTTGTTTACATAACACCCACTTCTAAACGTACAAATAATCAAGTCAATGCCATTCTTAAAGAATGATTATATAATAACAATGAAGCTATTGGAGTGCACGCACATACTCCCTCACTCCATCACGTGGGAGACTCAACTTGAGAAAAATGAGTCTCCTTCAACTACAAGTGGAGGTCATGTGGACTCCAAGGCCCAAATGAGGTGTCAAAGACACCACCAGTGCCCTAAAAGTCAAAAGACTCTAATACTAATTCTAATTAACAACTAGAGCTAGAATCTAGCTCATCCTTTGGCTGCTCAACTTCCTAGTTGGTTTACAACGCATAAACCAACGTCCACAAACCCTCCAACTTGCCAAACCTAGCATAGAGATTAATGAAAATTTACTTTTAACAGAAAGGTTCAACTATCCAAAGTACGTCATTGTCTTTGGATAGCTCTGCAGAGGGATTAGGGCTGAGGAAGTGCATACGTTCCTCTATGATGAACTCCTAGTAGACGAGATGGGATTTAGTCTGGATATTGTTGCCATTGGGGTAGGCATTAGAGTCCTCTGCACTAAATTGGGTTGCCTCATAACCAAAACCAATGGATTATATGGTAGGATAACAAGCAATGTAATTAGTGCTTCACGACTCCTAATGTAGAGCTAATTGTTTATATATTGCGTCACGGTCCAGCTTTAAATTGGGTTTCCACTGTTAATGTGGCCCTTGAGATGCCACATAGTTTGATTAACTAGTAGCAATGCATGTGCCTGTCGTAGTCCGTATTGGCAAGTATTCACATCTTAACACAAAGATACTCTTAAGGTAATCGTTCCCACAGAGAATCACCGAGAACTAAAACGACTAACAACCAACCTAGATATACACAATGTTAAGCATACCACAATAGATACATCAAAAGAAAGAAAAGAAAAGGTTAGATTACAATGCCTGAGTGTTAACTACATCCACCACCCCGCTCTTCGTACAGGTGCTTTGCCCCGGGTAGGAGCCTACTTCGCTCGGAAGGTAGGGACCCCCGAGTAGTAGCCTACTTCGCTTGGAAGGTAGGGACCTACTTCAACTTAGTTCCGTTTTAGAGTTGAGGTTATCTTTACACCTATGCACACTATAGACATCCGGAATACATGAGTACCCGGAGAAAGATTATATCACCACGGACGATGACCCGTGGACTCACAGAGATTTTAGTGTTTGACACAAGTAATCACAATCCTTCCTCCCATTCTCTCCTTTTATTTCTACTCACTCGCTTGGATGTTTATGGTGTCACTCAGATCCCCTCGAAGGGGAGTTAGGCTCGTGTTACCGAAACTAAGAGAGACGTTATATAAGAGAGGAGGGGGCCTACCTGCCCACTATCCGAAACTCTCTAAGTTTTCCTCCACATCCGATGTGGCTGGAGGTAGGATGCTTCCGGGAACGACGCTGGCCTTCACAACGAATGCCAATCTGACGCCGGAAGGTCACTCAAGACTTGCTATGACCCTTTCACGTCCGTTAATTCTCCCTTATCCTTCCCTAAACACTTACAATCTCACATGTTATTGCCATCCATCCCGACTAATTCTACGTGATGAAACAAAGAAACAACTGCAAATGTCAGAGTTAGAGTCACACCCCCACTAACCATCTCCCCACCTCACTTGTTATTCCCATCCATACGGACTAACTCTACTTGATGGAATAAGGAAACAATGATTCGACGGTTAGTACGGACTTGAGGAGTAGACTACTTGAAATGGCACTCACAGTCATGTATGGAATCAGAGCTCTCCAACCATCGAAGGTTTTCTGAGAGCATAGGTTTAGAATTAAACTGAAAGCAGATACACATATAAAATAGTGAAGAGAGGGGCCATGGAACTCCTCTCTTGCCACGAACTCACACAAACGTCCAAACTCAAACGATAGCTTCTAACTAAAAACGACGGTATTAACTACTCTTGGCGGCGGTGGCTGCAACTCCACACGATGTGCACCGTTAGAAAGTAACTTATTACACAAATCCCAAGGCAAAACTAAATCAAAACCAAAGTCAACCGGGGGCCAAATCCCGGAATGAATAGTGGGCTGGTCCTTATCCTTTGAGTAAGCCATTCCCATGTGCAATATGTGGCTCTTCTACCTCTTCCCATTTTCTCCCCTTTTACTTTCCCCCAAAATCTATCTCGATTAACTATTTACAATATCGTAAAACTACGAGCAACTACTAACTCCAACACTCCCACTTTGCGAGTAGTTACCTCCCCGCAATCCCATCGCCGTAGCTAACCTTTGATGACGCTCTCTCGCAAGTGCCTTCGTCAAGCCATCCGCTACCATGTCTTCCGTTGGGCAATACTTCAAGTTTATCCCCCCGCTCTCCAACTTCTCGCAAATGAAGTGATGTTGCACATCAATGTACTTCGTGCGTGAGTGGTGTGTGGGGTTCTTTGCAAGGGCTATGCATCCTTGGTTGTCCCACATGATGGTCGTTGCTCCCTCTTGAACAAACCGCACATCCGCCAAAAGCTTGCGAAGCCAAATAGCCTCCTTCGTGTTCAGTATTGAGTACTTAACTAGTATAGAAAGGTAGGACCAGCCCTACCTTAAAAGATAAGAAGTAGAAAAGTGTAGCTTCGTGTCATTGTCCGATAAGGATTACAATCAAGGGTAGATGTATTCCATTGATAAGAAGAGCATGGAAAGTGGGAGAATTCACCTCTCTCATTGCAAGCATTACCACCAACTTGTTTATTCATCTTTGTCTTCCTTTCATTTCATTCTTTAATACTTCGTACTTTGGCTAGTTGCCATGTACTCCGCCTCTGTCGTGGACAAGGCAATGGTCGGTTGCCTCTTGCTATTCCACGAGATGGCACCATCTCCAACAAAGAATACATGTCCCGTTGTTGAACGTCGCTCGTTTGCATCTCCGGCCCAATCCGCAACGCAATAGCCCTTCAAAGCAATGTCATTGCCGCCAGGCCACAATTTCTGGTCCTTAGTACCTAGCAGGTACCGCATGATGCGCTTCACCGCACTCCAATGTGACGGACCAGCCCTAGACATGAATTGGCTTACCATGCTCACTGCAAATGCAAGGTCCGCCCGTGTGGCCACCATGGCATACATTAACGACCCAACTCCACTCTTGTATGGCACACCTTGCATCTCACCTTGAATGCTCTCAAACTCTTCCTCCTTAAGTTTCAATAACTTGGCACTCACATCAAGTGGTGTACCAATGGGCTTGCACTCCTCCATGTTGAAGCGCTTGAGCACCTCTTCAATATACTTCCTCTGGTTCATCGTGATGGTGCGTGCCTTGCGGTCCCTCACGAATTCGACACCAAGACAATACTTTAACTCACCAAGATCCGTCATATCAAACTCCACATTGAGTTTGCCCTTGAGCCACGTCAACTTTGCCGTAAGGCTAGCCAAGATGATCAAGTCATCCACATAGATATGCACTATCAACAAGTACTCACCCGTGTGCTTGATGTACAACGAGTGATCCGCTTCACTTCTTGTAAAGCCTTCTTGAATGAAGAACGAGTCGATCCGTTGGTACCATGCTCTTGGTGATTGCTTGAGACCGTACAACGACTTCTTGAGCTTGCATACAAGATGCTCAAAGTCCTTCTTCTCAAAGCCTTGCGGTTGGCTCATATAGATGTCCTCCTCCAACTCGCCATTCAAAAATGCGGTCTTCACGTCCATTTGATGGATCTCCAAATCGAGGGCGGCTCCAAGCGCAAGGATGCACTGAATAGTGTTGAACTTTGCAACGGGAGCAAAGGTCTCATGGAAGTCGACTCCGGCAACTTGCAAGAATCCTTTGGCCACCAATCTTGCTTTGTGGCGCACAACTTCTCCTGAAGCATCCTTCTTTGTATGAAATACCCACTTGCACCCAACGCTCTTGCGACCCTTTGGAAGGGGCATCAACTCCCACGTCTCATTCGTCATACTCCTCTTCCATGGCGGCCTCCCACTTACTCGCATCCTCGGATCGCATGGCTTCACACAAATTCAATGGATCCTCAAGGGCGGCCACGTTGGCGCGCTCTTCTTCATGTTGCGGCAAGATGTGGTTCATCCACCAATCGCCGAGCGCTCGCCGTTCCCTTCTTAGATATCGAGGCTCTTCGATGCTTCCATCTTCATCAACACCACTTGGCAATGGTGTTTGTGAAGGAGGTACGTTTGCATCTTCTTCCCTACGAACCACCGTTTCCTCCGTCTTGCAATCACTATCTTCACTCACACTTGAAGGAGTTGGTTTGGAAGATTCGTCCACCAAAACCAACGATGGCGTGTCACTACTCCCACTTGGACTAATCTCCAAACCGTGACCAACACTAGTGCTATCTATTGAAGAATGAAATGAAAGGAAGAGAATGAAGAATGAACAAGTTGGTGGTAAAGCTTGCAATGAGAGAGGTGAATTCTCCCACTTCCCATGCTCTTCTTATCAATGGAATACATCAGCCCTTGATTGTAATCCTTATGGGACAATGACACCAAGCTACCCTTTTCTACTTCTTATCTTCTAAGGTAGGGCTGGTCCTACCTTTCTATACTAGTTTAGCACTCTATACTCAACACTCCCACTTAGCGAGGTGTCCTTGGACTCTAAGCGCATTGCCTTGCTCATCATCACATGTCGCTCTCTTCCAAGTGCCTTTGTGAGCACATCAGCCACCATGTGCTCCGTGGGGCAATACCGCAACTCAATTACCTCATCTTCAATCTTCTCTCGAATGAAATGGTGTTGCACATCTATGTGCTTCGTTCGTGAGTGGTGCTTGGGGTTCTTCGCGAGTGCAATGCAACCTTGGTTGTCGCACATGATGGTGGTTGCCTCCCATTGCACATACCCTACATCAGCCATCAATTGCCTTAGCCAAATGGCCTCCTTGGCGGATTGGCTCGCCGCCATGTACTCCGCTTCTGTGGTTGATAGAGCCACCGTTGGTTGGCGCTTGCTATTCCACGATATGGCGCCCACTCCAAGGAAGAAGACATAGCCCGTCGTGGACTTCCTTGTGTTTGCATCGCCTCCCCAATCCGCATCGCAATATCCTTGAAGTTTGATGTCTTTGCCTCCAAGAGTCAACTTCATCTCCATGGTGCCCTTCAAGTACCTCATGATCCTCTTCACCGCTGCCCAATGCATAGGACCGGGCTTGGACATGAATTGAGACACCACGCTTACCGCAAATGCAAGGTCAGCCCTTGTGGCTACCATTGCATACATTAGACAACCCACACTCTCCTTGTAGGGGATATCCAACATACCTTCCTCATGCTCTTGAAACTCTTCATCGCCAAGCTTCACCAATGGCACCTTTGCATCCAAAGGTGTGCCAATGGGCTTGCAATCCTCCATGCCAAAGCGTTGGAGCACACCCTCGATGTAGCTCCGTTGGTGCATGGTGATGGTGAGGGCTGCCCTATCTCTCTCAATGTGAACTCCCAAGAAGAAATGCAACTCACCTAGATCACTCATGTCATACTCCTCTTCAAGGCTGCCCTTCAACTTCCTCATCATCAACATGCCACTCACCAACAAGATCACGTCGTCCACGTAGATGACCACCGCCATGAAGTAGTCCGTTGTTTGCTTGATGTACAATGAATGGTCAGCCATGCTCCTTGTGAAGCCCTCCCTTGTGAAGAATGCATGGAAGCTCTCATACCAAGCACGTGGAGATTGCTTGAGCCCATAAAGGCTCTTCTTCAACTTGCACACAAGGTGGGCTTGGCCTTCTTGCACAAACCCCGGTGGCTGGTCCATGTACACATCCTCCTCCAACTCTCCATTCAAGAAGGCCGTCTTCACATCCATTTGATGGATCTCCAAGTCCATGGCTGCCCCGAGCGCTAACATGCACCGAATGGTGCTAAACTTCGCAACGGGAGCAAAGGTCTCATTGAAGTCCACACCTTCAACTTGTGAGAAGCCCTTTGCGACGAGCCTTGCCTTGTACCTCACGATGTCACCATTGGCATCCCTTTTCGTTCGAAAGACCCACTTGCACCCTACACACTTGCGGTTTGAAGGCAATGGTGCCAATTCCCACGTTCCATTGGCCATCAAGGAGTCATACTCTTCTTGCATGGCTAGCTCCCACTTGCTCGCATCTTGCGAGTGTATGGCCTCACTCATGGTGTGAGGCTCCGCAATGGCAGCCACGTTTGCACGCTCCACATCACGTGGGGGCAAGATGTGGTTCTTCCACCACTCTCCAAGTGGCTTGCGCACCCTCCTCGAGTACCGAGACGCCTCCGTGGTGTCGTTGTCATCTTTCCTTGGTGGTGGCTGCGGTGGAGCCTCCCTTGCAACCCTCCTTGTCCTCGCACGAAGAATAGGAGCCAATTGCCCTCCATGCTTGGGCTGGCCCTCCACCTCTTCATCAATGGTGCCTTCCCCTCCCTCCACAAAGCTCTCCGAAGGGCCACAAAGGGTTGGTTGCACCACCAAAGGCTTTGGCTCTTCTTCAAACTCTTCATCATCATCGGATTTGAAGGAGCCGTCCACCTCAAGGGCTGGTCCTTCATCAACACTCCCACTTGGATGCTCCTTCAAAGACTCCTTGTCTTCGAAGAACTCCACGTCCGGGCTCTTGATTATCTTCTTCGTTGCCATGCAAATCAGCCTATACGCCTTCGTGCCCTCACAATATCCAAGGAACAAGCACTTGATGGCCTTAGCATCAAGCTTGGTCCTCCTCTCATCGGGCACCTTTGCATAAGCCACACAACCAAAGACACGCATGTGGGAGATGGTGGGACGCTTACCGCTCCATGCTTCTTCGGGCGTCATACCTTGGAGAGCCCTACTAGGGCACCGGTTGCGTGTGTACACCGCGGTACACACCGCCTCAGCCCAAAACTCACGCCCAAGCTCTTGGGCATACAACATGGACCGCGCCATCTCCACAATGGTGCGGTTTGCACGCTCCGCAACACCATTTTGTTGTGGAGTGTAGGGGGCTGATGTGTTCCTCGCAATGCCATGCTTGCGCAAGAACTCATCGAATGCCTTGCCCGTGTACTCGCCGCCATTGTCGGAGCGCAATACCTTCACCTTGTGCTCCGATTGCTTCTCAACCAAGCTCTTCCACTCCTTGAAGCGTGGTAGCACCTCACTCTTGCACTTGAGCACATACACCCACACCTTCCTTGAAAAGTCATCAATAAAGGTGAGGAAGTACCTTGCTCCTCCAAAAGATGTCGTCTTCATCGGCCCGCACACGTCCGAATGGACCAGCTCTAACACCTTGGTGGCACGCTCCGCACCATCGGTAGGGAAGGGCTGCCTTGCAAGCTTGCCTTCAATGCACCCTTCACAAGCAAATGGCACCACATTGGATGGAGCCTTGCCTAGGTCCATGCCGTTTGCCATGCCTTGCAACGCCTTGACTCCCTTCGCATTGAGATGGCCCATCCTTCTATGCCAAAGCTCCATGAGTGGCCCGTTGGTCGATGTGTGTGCTAGGCAACCCACATCAGCCCCACTCACCACCTTGAGCTCCAATCGATACAAGTTGCCCTCCATTGAAGATGTGGCAATCAAATTACCTTCACAAGAGCGCACCGCACATCCTTTGGTGTTGAATTGCACCACCAACCCTCTTGATACGAGCTTGCTCACCGATAGCAAGTTGGCATGCAACTTGGGTACATGGAGCACGTCGTGCACCACGATGCGCCTCCGCTGGCCCTCCACGTTGCTCTCCACCACGATGGAACCCTTGCCCACCACCTCCACCACGCCGTTGTCTCCCATAAACACGTTGCGCCCCGAAATGGACTCATACGTGTCAAAGGCATGCTTGTGGGGTGTCATGTGTTGTGTGGCCCCCGAATCAACAATCCAATTGTTGATGGAGGTGTTGGCTGCCCCGCCATTGGCCACAAACACAAAGTCATTGTGGCTTACCTCATCTCTTGCATTGTTGGCCACTTCCTTGTTGCTCCAACAATTGCGAGCAATGTGGCCCGGTTTGCCACACTTGTAGCACGTACGCGCCTCTTGCCTTGTGCTAGAGCTGCCCTTCTTGTCTTGACGTGAGATCATTGCCGCATCTTCACCTTGAGGTTCCCTCTCCTTCCTCTTGGACACTTCATGCATAAGTCGTGCGGTAATGAACTCCACGGTGAGCTCCTTCACAGGCCGCGTCTCCAAGGCCGTGATCAAGTGCTCGTACGATGGTGGAAGGCTTTCAAGCAAAGTCATAACAACATCTTCGTCTTTCACGGGCACATCTAAACAAGTGAGCTGGTCCGCAAGGGACTTTACCTTGTTGATGTGATCCAACATGTCGCCGCCTTCCTCCATCTTCACCGTGAAGAACTTCCTTCTCAAAAACAAGATGTTGGAGAGGCTCTTGGTCTCGTGTATGTTGCACAACGTGGTCCACGCTTCCGCTGGTCCTTTGCAAGCCTTGATGTGCGCCATCTCCTTGTCCACCAAGTTGGTGGCAATCACCGCAAAGGCACGCTTGCAACGCCGCTCATAGTCTTTCTTGTCCTTCTCATCGGCCGTGGGTGGTGGGGGAAGCTCCGTTTGATCCACGATGTCCCATAGGTCCTTGGCGGAGAGGATCATCTCCATCTTGAACTTCCATAGGCTGAAGTTGTCTCCATTGAACTTATCCACAAGCCGCAGCCCCTCTCCTTCACTTGAAGCCATAGCTTGATGTGGAGTACCTCCCACTCACTTCAAGCACTTGAACTCTCTTTACAAGATCCACAACACTCCAATGTAACCAAAACACTACATGAAATGCACTTGCAAGTGCAAATGAGCCCTACTAGTGTCGATTGCAACCCTAAGCTCTCCCTTTAGCACCTCTAGGGTAAATGACCACTCTAAACACTCAAATCAGCACCTCTAGTGCTACACACGACCCTAGGCACTCACCTTGGCACCTCTAGTCCACATCAGCCCCTCTTCAAGTGCACATCCACTAAACTCACTAGTTTAGACACTAGTGCAACACCATGCACTCTAATGCACTCAAATGGGCACTCCAAACATCAAGAGCACAATCCCAAGGTCAAATGTGCTGACCTAACCCTAAATCAAGACACATGAAACCCTAGGTGCTCCAATGAGCCTCAAATCCACCCAAACGACCTCTCAACAACACAACAACAAGCAAACACTCACCAAGGCACAATGTTGAGCAATCCGGCTCTCCCAAGGTGCTCCAAGCTAGCTCCAAGTAGATCAGCCCTCCCCTCCTTCGCAACTCACGTTCGTGGGCCCATAACCTATTGAAGAATGAAATGAAAGGAAGAGAATGAAGAATGAACAAGTTGGTGGTAAAGCTTGCAATGAGAGAGGTGAATTCTCCCACTTCCCATGCTCTTCTTATCAATGGAATACATCAGCCCTTGATTGTAATCCTTATGGGACAATGACACCAAGCTACCCTTTTCTACTTCTTATCTTCTAAGGTAGGGCTGGTCCTACCTTTCTATACTAGTTTAGCACTCTATACTCAACACTATCCTCATCAAACACTACATCACGACTCTTAATGATTTTCCTCGTCTCAACACACATGAGACGATATGCCTTGGTTCCCTCACAATATCCAAGAAATAAACACTTGGTACCTTTTGCATCAAGCTTACCCCTCTTTGCATCGGGCACCTTCGTATAAGCAATGCATCCAAATACACGCATGTGTGCAATGCATGGCTTGCGGCCACTCCAAGCCTCTTGCGGTGTCATGGTGACAAGAGCCCGAGTTGGACATCGATTGCGGATGTACACCGCATTGGTCACCGCTTCCGCCCAAAACGAGAGCTTGAGTCGTTGAGCATGAATCATGCTTCTTGCCATCTCCACAATGGTGCGATTTGTAGGCTCCGCCACTCCATTTTGCTGCGGTGTGTATGGTGTTGATAATTGTCGCTCAATGCCGTGCTTCTTCAAACATCCTTCGAATGCCTTGGACATGAACTCCCCGCCATTGTCGGACCGAAACACCTTGATCTTGTGCTCGGATTGAGTCTCCGCAAGTGCCTTGAACTCCTTGAACTTCTCAAGGCACTCCCCCTTCATCTTCAATGTGTATAACCACACCCTCCTTGAAAAGTCATCGATGAAGGTCACAAAGTACCTTGCATCACCTATAGACGTCGTTCTTATAGGACCGCACACATCCGAATGCACAATCTCCAAGGGCTTGGTGGCACGTGTACCTCCATCCTTTGGAAATGGGGTCTTATGTTGTTTGCCTTCAACACACCCTTCACAAAATGAGATAGACAAGTCATCCTTGCCGAGGGTCATCCCACTTACCATGGTTTGAAGAAAGCGCACACTCCTCACATTTAAATGCACAAGTCGACGATGCCAAAACTCCATTGCACCATTATTCGTTGATGATTGTGCTACGTTAGCCGCATCCGCCTTGTGCACGTTTGTGAAGGTCGCTTGATACAAGTTGGCTTCACGCGGGGCCACAACAAGTACAACTCCATTCGATGGACCCAACTCCAATGGCGTTCCACCACAATGGACCCAACTCCAATGGCGTTCACGACACTATCATCACCCAAATGAACATTGCGTGGTGGAATTACCTCATACGTTTGAAATGCCACCCTAAGTGGTGTCATGTGTTTTGTGGCACCCAAATCCAAGATCCACTTGCACATGGACTTGAAATAAAGTTCATCTTGGGTTGTAAATGCGTAGTCCTGCTCGTCCTTCGCATAGTTGGCACCCTCCTTCTCTTTTGCTTGGTTTGCGTTGTCACACTCCCACTTCTTCGTCTTGAAGCAATTTCGTGCAAAGTGGCCCGGTTTGCCACAATTGTAACACAACTTGGGCTCTCCACGTGATGATGAATTGCCTCCCTTGTTTTGCCTTGAAACCAAGGCCGCATCATCGCCATGAACCTTCCTCTCCTTGCGTTTCGGCACTTCGTGCATCATTCGTGCGGTAACAAACTCCATGGTAAGGTCCTGGAATCTTAATGTCTCCAAGGTCGTGATCAAGCTTTCAAATGATGGCGGCAAGCTCTCAAGCAACGTCACGACGACATCTTCACCTCTTACGGGAACCTCCAAGCAATTAAGTTGATCCGCAAGTTCCTTCACCTTGTTGATGTGTGTTAACATGTCATCATCTTCTTCCATCTTGATAGTAAAGAACTAACTTCGAATAAAGAGGATGTAGGACAAGCTCTTCGTTTCGTGAATGTTGTACAATGTCTTCCATGCTTCCGCGGGTCCTTTGCAATTCCTTATGAGGGCAAGTTGATTGTCCGCCAAATTCAGCCCGATGACGGTCATGCCCTTCTTCGCACGTCGATTGTAGTCCTTGACCACCGTAGGATCGTCATCCTTGGCGGGAGAGTCGTCGGTGCCCTCCACGATCTCCCAAAGGTCCATGGACTCCAAGACCATCTCAATCTTGAACTTCCAAAGGCTAAAGTTCTCACCTTTGAACTTGTCAATGGTCCTAGTACTCTCACTCTCAAAATGAGGCCATGCTGACACTCTAATGGCCAAGATCAGCCCTTACTTGCTTCTAACGTGCACTAATTGTTGAGTATAGAGTGCTTAACTACTATAGAAAGGTAGGACCGGCCCTACCTTAGAAGATAAGAAGTAGAAAAGAATAGCTTGATGTCATTGTCCCATAAGGATTACAATCAAAGGCTGATGTATTCCATTGATAAGAAGAGCATGGGAAGTGGCAGTATTCACCTCTCTCATTCTTCATTGTCTTCCTTTCATTTCATTCTTCAATAGGTTATGGGCCCACGAACGTGAGTTGCGAAGGAGGGGAGGGTTGATCTACTTGGAGCAAGCTTGGAGCACGTTGGGCGAGCCGGATTGCTCAACATTGTGCCTTGGTGAGTGTTTGCTTGTTGTTGTATTGTTGAGAGGTCGTTTGGGTGGATTTGAGGCTCATTGGAGCAACTAGGGTTTCATGTGTCTTGATTTATGGTTAGGTCAGCACATTTGACCTTGGGATTGTGCTCTTGCTGTTTGGAGTGCCCATTTGAGTGCATTAGAGTGCATGGTGTTGCACTAGTGTCTAAACTAGTGAGTTTAGTGGAT
>CAXARX010000554.1:0-14571 GCA_963971425.1 Bryoerythrophyllum caledonicum | reverse complement strand
GATAAAGTAGGCTTTAGTGTGATTCCAATGCAGTTTCAAATTTATAACTTCGTCCATTTTTTGTGCACAAGAGCCTCCCAAAGTTCTCATAATTTCAATATGATCCAAAAATTTGTAATTGAAGTAAACTTTACTGTACTGTACAGTAAGCTATTATAGTGTCTATCCACCAAACGATAGAGTAGTCTTGCAACAATGTTCTATCGTCTAGTGGACCCTAGCTCATTGACAAAACGAACAGACACTCCATTCACACCGGCGTTCCAAACTGGCGACCGGAGTTCCTATCTATCTATGTACTATACAGTGGCCTTCAATAAGTCTTGCAACGCCATTAGAAACTCAAAGGCATTTATTCTCCTTCCAGATCACAATGGTGGCATGTTACATGAGATATTTGATTGAGATTTTTGGCACGTGTCAAGCTGGCTTATGTAGCTTGATATGACTCATGACACTTTTCAAAAATATCCTTCTTTATGATAAGTGGATCACTTAGTACAGAGTAAGCTGAGTTTAAAAGTTGAATACTGTACTTGAAAATTTCATTGCAAGAGATTAGAAATAGTGGATTTTGACAAGCTTTGGGGTTGACAAGATAGACATGAGAGTGTGCACACGTGTAGTGATTTTTGTTTGCAAACATAGGCTACAAGATTTGTGAGAAAATATTGATGTTTGTGAACGATATTGAGTATGTGACATTGCTAAGAGTTCTAGAAGGAAACTTTGTGGAGTTTTAAGTAGTGTGAGGGAACTTTGCATCATGCCAGGAAGTTATGTGTTGGATGATGTGACAAATATGATAGTTGGCATGAGAGAAGTTGGCTTGACATTGAGCAAAATCAAAGACATTGTCAGAAGATCTAAATCAACAATTTCGAGGATCTTGAAGAGATACTATGAATGTGGCTGTGTAAAGCTAGTAAATTGCAAAACTTTGTGAGAATATTATACCTCATGTAGCACAAGAACTTTATGTAAAGAGATTCATGAGCTCGGTGTTCATAGTTGCATTGCAGTCAAGAAACTATTCTTGAATAATATACATAGGACTAAAAGTTGGCCTCTGCAAAACAATATGTGCTCTAGACGGTTCATGATTGGAACAATGTGATTTGGATAGATGAGTCATCATTTGAAGTCGAAAAACAATCATGTCAAATTTGAGTGTGGCGGACAGTTTACGAACAATACAATTAGGAATGCTTAGCTCCTACATTCAAATCTGGAAGGACTTCAATTATGATATACCGTGCTTTCAATGGCTCTACTAAGTCTTATTTGGTGTTATTCCCTCTTAACAAACGGAGTGCTGTAGACTTTGTAGAGATAGTGTGTGAAGGAGCATTTGAGAATTATTCTTGGCACCATGACCACGATGAGCACTCATTTTGATGGAAGACGGTGCACCAGTACATCGCAGCAATGTACAAAAGTTTTGGAGGAATCAACTTGGATTGACAAAGCTTGAATGGCTAGCAAATTCTACCGACCTAAATGCTATTGAGCACGTGTGAGAGGAAGTCAAAGATCAAGTGCAAAAAGGCGTAGACCCCAAAATACAGATGAAATGTGGACATCAATGAACTTGGCATGAGAGGATATACCTCAAGAAAGCATCCAAAAGCATATTTCTACTATGCCAAATTGAATGGAAGCTGTGATAGCAGCTAAAGGTGGTAGTACTAGATGGTAGTGGATGTACCTCTTTGTTTGAACATAGTTTTTGGTGAATAAGACATAATGTAAAATTTGTGTTATAACAGGCTTTTACAATATTATAGCTCTCTAATGGTACTTTATATGACTACTTTTGTTCAAATCTTTGTGTAATACATGAACTTCTTTTCCTTTGCGTTGAATATGTTTGAAAGAAAATTACTAAACTCATTAAAGCCATATAGAGGAAAATTTTACCTACATAGTGTGAGTTTTTATAATACAAAAAATGGAGACAATGATGTTTCCAAAATACATGAGCAATCAATTTTTTTTAAATCATCACATGTATTTTTCAATTAATTAATATATATAGCCGTGAAAAACAAATAAAATAATTCGCCAAAAACGGAGTTCCTATTTTTGGATATTGAAATTTTATATGTCGGTTAAGATTCCATAAAACAATAGATTTAATAGCATAGTTTTGATAGAATTTTCTTAAAAAGATATTAAAAAGGAAAATTTTGAGGAACTTCATAATGGGGTTGCAAGACTTATTGAGCCCCACTATACAATACAATAAGGTTACGAATTTTTCAATCAGCTTTCACTACAAAGTTCACCAACTGTAGGAAGCTCTAGTATGCTAAAAAAATGAACCGATTTTGAAACCGTAAATTACGTTAGAATTGCACTTCAACTTCGTAACAGGTCGAAAATCATACAGTAATTTGAATCTCTTGTATATCTCACCCTCCGTGGAAAAACTAATCTGGTTAAAAATAGACATTGTGGACGCCATATATATTTTTTTGACGGGCGCGACAAGATCTACACGGTGGTGATATTTATTGGTTGCCATCACAAACCGTTCACAAAACCTTCAACGAGAATAGCTCGCTTTTGCAGCGAAGAACGCATCAAAATGATCAAAACGGGCGCTGCGTAAATCAATAAAACTCGATATCTGAGCGATCTAGTAAAGCCACCGTAGATTCTATTTTTAACCAGTCTAGTTTTTCCACGGAGGGTGAGATATACTATCTAGCATAGGATAGAGAACCTTTGGAAGAAACTCAAGATGCAATAATTCGTAAATGAAGTAGTAAGTACATCCATTTATTTTCTTGTCTCAAAAGCTCGAACTACAGTAATAAAGTAGTCTTCTCTTTCTTCTTTTGACAGTGACGGAGACATGCACGAATGAGGATGTTCGAGTGAAAAGCATCGGTGGCCACAAATCAGGCTGCTTGTAAAATCCACCCACCCCATCCGACAATCCTGGACTCTCTGCCACCCCACATTCCCCACCTCGAGAGCTCCACAACAATCCTTCAATCGTGTGGTGCAGCTAGCGCAGTCCTCTCTCGTCACTCACTCCATCATCTTGGCTTACACTTCCACCGTGCTTGTCACGTCCCCATTTCAATTACAGCTCCCTCTGCGTACTTGCTTTCTCAGAAGTGTTTCAGCAATTTGCAGCAGAGCTTCAGAGAGGAGAAGAAGTTTGCAGATATGGAGTACTACCCTGCGCCAGGACGAAACCACTTGTTCGTGCCGGGTCCAACCAATGTCCCTGAGCCTATCCTGCGCGCCATGAACCGCAGCAACGAAGATCACCGCTCGCCTTCGTTTCCCAAGCTGTCGAAATCAGTGATAGAAGACGTTAAGCAAATCTTCCGCACCACCACCGCTACGTCCTTCATCTTCCCCACCACTGGTAAAACTCATTCTCAATTGTGCATGTTTGTGTGGTCTTCAGATTTGGGAATTGGGTAGTTGTGATTTTGGTGCTTTAAACCTTTTGAGTTCAATGTAAAGAGGAATGAATTTGAACCTAAATTGTGGGACGATTTTTTTGTGGATAGGTACTGGAGCATGGGAGAGTGCTTTGACGAATACGTTGTCGCCCGGCGACAAGATCATTTCGTTCCGGCTCGGGCAATTCAGTCTGCTGTGGATTGACCAGATGCAGCGCTACAACTTCGACGTGGATGTGGTGGACTGCGAGTGGGGCGATGGCGTTGATTTGGACGTACTCAAGCGAAAGCTGCAGTCTGATTCCTCCCATTCCGTGAAAGCTGTGTGTGTAGTTCACAACGAAACCTCCACTGGCGTCACCAACGACATTGCCGCTGTGCGCCGGATTATTGGTATGTATCAAATGAAACTCCTCCTTCTCGTTTTATCAGACCCGGTCACTGTTGCTTCAAATGTAGTGATCACAACTCATCCAAGTTGTGACACTAAACTCCTGTACCCTAAACCATTGTATCCATTTCGAAGAAATCCTAGGACAGCGCTTTTGTAATGACACTTCAATTTCAGTCACTGTCAGTAGACCAGTTAGCAGGTTCATTTGTAAACTCTGCAAGTTTGTGGTTTCTTTTTGCAAACTTACAAGCTTTAGGTTTTATTCTGTGAGTTTGAGGCTTGTTTGGAAGCTTGAGGTTTCTTGCAACTTTATGGAATTTCTGAGACGTTATGCAAATTCTGTGAGTTTTAGGTTCATAGATAAAATTTGCAAAGTTTGAGGATTGATCGCCAGCTTTGCAGGTTTTGAGGTTGGATTGTCATTTTTAAGGTTTGTTCGCAAATGTCTGTGAGTTTGAGATGCAAAGTCTGCAAAGAAACCTCAAACCCACAGAAATTCGCCGATTAAACCTCATAGTTCAGCGGTTTATTGGTAAATTCTGTGAGATTGAGGTTTATTGGCAAATTCTGTGAGCTTGAGGGAAACTTATTTGCAAGCTTTGCAAGAATAATGTTCATTAGCAAACTCTGCAAGCTTTGAGGTTTGTTTGCAGACTTTGCAAGCGTTGTTGCAAATTCTGCTAGTGGTAGATATGCGAATTCTGCAAGTTGGAAGGAAGACAGGAGAGATTGTGCAAAGGACATGGAATTAATGAAGTGTGGGTCTGGTGTGACAGATGAGGCCAGGCATCCAGCTCTGCTGCTAGTGGACGGCGTGTCATCGATAGGGGCGATAGATTTCCGGATGGACGACTGGAAAGTGGACGTGGCGCTGACGGGGTCGCAGAAGGCGCTGTCACTACCCACAGGGCTGGGAATCGTGTGCGCCAGCCCCAAAGCGCTGGAAGCTGCGAAGCATTCCAAGTCCACCCGCGTTTTCTTCGACTGGGGCGACTACCTCAAGTTTTACAAGGCTGGCACCTATTGGCCTTACACCCCCTCTAGCCAAATGCTCTACGGCCTCCGTGCCGCTCTCGACATGATTCTCTACGAAGAAGGCCTCGACAATGTCATCGCCCGCCACTGCCGTCTCGCTGAGGCCACCCGGTGCGAACTTCATCAGTCTCTTTTTTGTTATCACGAAAATCTCTGTCCTTTTTGGTCACTAAACTATTTTGTCGAAAAAAATCTCAGTCTTAATATCACAAATCTTACTGTTTTTCATCGCAAAAACTTAGTTTTATTACAACCAAAATCACTGTCTTGTTATAAAAAAAAACCCAGTTTTTTTTTGTTGCGAAATTCGCTGTCTGACTTACACAAATACCGCTGTCTTTTTATCGCAAAACTCACTGTCTTAGTGTGACCAAAATCACTGCCTTTTATCATAACCTTGTATCACAATACCCTTCATTCGGGTCAGATTCATTCAAAATGCGAAACTTCTGTTTTCAAAAAGTGACACGTGTCATCTTGCTATTGCTTGAGATTCAATAAAAATGACGTGGAAACTCAATTTCGACACTAGGTAGTAAGAAACTGACCCGAATGAATGCTACTCAGTATCGCATTCTTATTATGACCAAGACTATTTTTCTTTTTATCATAAAACTCACTGTTCTTTGTTAATCTAAAAAATAGCAGATGGGTCTTAAGGAGCAGATGAATGTAATGGTATTTTTTAATGTTTTTTCCTAAAAACTTTTTGGTTTGGTTTGGTTTGGGTGTTGCAGACAAGCGGTGAAAGCGTGGGGGTTGGGTTTGTGTACAAAGAATCCGAAGTGGAAGAGTGACACGGTGACTGCAGTGGCGGTACCGTCGTGGATTGACAGTGGCGAAGTGGTGAAAATTGCCTACAAAAAATACAACCTTAGCCTGGGAGTAGGTCTCAACAAAATAGCAGGGAAAGTCTTCCGTATTGGTCATCTCGGAAACGTGAACGAGGTACTTGTTTTTCTTTCTTTTACCATGACCCTCTCTCTCTCTCTCTCTCTACTCTGCGCTTCTAAATGCACAATAATCACAACAGAAGTGAAAGTTGTGTGCAATTACAGAGTGTGTCATCAGAGACTGTTGAACTTAATAATATACTTATTGTCAATGAGAATGTCAAGTGGCAAAATACTATTTAGACACTTTGATTTCTCTTCTCTTTACCTGTGAGAATTGTGATAAAAGATATCATTTCTTCCTGGAAACTAAATACTCCATTATGTGAAGTGAAAGTTGCGTGCAATTCCAGAGTTTGTCAGAATGTTTTCTTCCTTCTCTTCCACTTCTTCACTGTTGTATTTTTTTGATTTGGAGAATGTAGTATTTTGGTTGACACGAGGTAACCCATTTTTATTCTTGTTCTACTTTCTATTTTCTTATGTTTTGTTTTTTTACAAATGATGTGCTGCGCAGTTGCAATTGCTGGGGGCGTTGGCAGGAGTGGAGTTATCATTGAGGGAAGTGGGGTACCCAGTGACGTTAGGAAGTGGAGTGGCAGCAGCGCAGGCACACCTTGCAAAGACGACTCCCTTGATTGCATCTCGCATCTGAGAAATTGCATCATTCTCTGACTGATTGAAGAAGAAGAAGAAGAAGAGGAGGAGCTTGAATCAGACACCAGAAAATCCAACAACAACAACTACTCCATGTTGTCACATTACAGAAACGGTCAGGTTGAGTTTTTAGTGTAAAGTGTACAATCGTTGCCACTAGATCCCATCCCATATTTGGAAATTCCATTGTATAAAGAGATGAGCGAGAGAGCGAGAGAGAGAGAGAGCGAGCAACCGGGATATCCTGTTGTGCAACTTTCAAAGTTTGATTCCGAAGTCTGACTATATGATCCTCCTACCCTGGAATGCCTATTGCATTGGAGTATGCTGAATTGGTACTTTTGGTTTCAGCAGAGGCGTGGTTTATTAGACTAATTAACCCTGATTACTAATGTTGTGATTGCTAGAAAAATGGCTTGACGTATAGAGAATAATGGACGAGAGGAGAGTTTTAGGAACCATAGAACTGTGATGTCTGTCGGAAAGCTATAAAAATTACAAAGCTATAGAATTTGAATGCTTTTGGAAGAATTGAGAAGTAAACAATGAATCAGAATTTTGATAATTTTGGTGACTGAATTATTGGAGTTGAAAGATTGGGTAGAGGAGCTTTAGTCAGAACTGAAGTATAGGAAGGTCTACTTCATTTACGAATTCTTGCAATCACAAGGAAAAAACATTCACTGCTGCCATCTTTCACACCCTCTCGAGAGCTGAAAATTTGTCATTTTACCACGAATTTTTTAAAACAAGATCTCTATGCTGAAATTAAAGTTTGGTCATGAGATTTTTGGCATGAGATAATGTCTATGTGGATAGCATGTATGCCAAATTTCAAGTTCAAAGAATTTGCCCATAAAAAGATACTCAATCTACTAACAGAAATGTCTTAGAAATTATTTCACAACTGCACATGTTAGTAGATTTTAAATATGTTTTTCTAAGCAAATCTTTTGAACTTGAAGTTTCGTATGCATATTATCAACATACGTGTGACCTCATGACCAAAATTTCATGATAATTAGAAAAAAATTGTGCTCTTTGGAAGATGTCAATGTGGGCATCACTGAAATTGTTTCTTTCAAATACATTTGTCTGCTGCTAGTTTTTGAGTATTTTTTTTACGGGCAAATCTTTTGAACTTGAATTTTGACACACATGTTATCAACATAGACATGATCTCATGCGGAAAATTCTATGGTCAAATTTTAATTTCTCACATTTCTGGAGTTCGTGCATTGAAAATGTTCCTCCCAACTACACATGTTGGTAGATTGTGAATATATCTTGTGTAAATTTTGTGGCCTTCAAATTTGTCAGACATTCTATTAGCACAATGATCATCTTGTGAAAAAAATTCATGGTAAAATAGTAAATTTTCAGCCCATGAAAAGACGTCAAACTTGGCAGAAGTGAATGGTTTTTTCCTTGTGAATGTAAGAATTCGTAAATGAAGTAGATCTTCCTGTACGTCCTTGGATGAATTGATGATGTGGAATAGGGAATTGATGATGTGGAATAGAGAATTGATGATGTGGATCAAGTAGAATCCAATAGAATCCAACAGGAATTTTTTTTAAAAGTTTGTTTCTTTACCCAGTTATCATTATTGAAAATCCTATGGATGAAGAATGGCTTCTAAAACAAAGGCATATACAAAGGTTTGTGTGAGCTCTTGCCAAAAATAACGGCATAATAAACGGCACTATTGATATGGATTGCCCTACTGACTATTCATACTAAAGCTTCTCATAAAAGAATCCATTTTTGATAAATGATGGCGTGAGAAATAAATATAATCACGTACGGAAGACAATAGATCTTATGCATGGGGGACATTAGTTGTGGCAATGACACAAGTTATACTAGTTATAAATTAGCTTAGCATGTTTTGTTTGTTTATTTGTTCAATTGTCCTTTGGGGCGTTAGTGGTATTTTTGGAAAACTCTTGATGCACGCATTTTGTCTCGTGGCATTTAGACATACGATGACAAATTTGTGAATTTTTAATTACATGGTTGACATTAACAATCAATTTTTGTGTTTGAATGGCAAACTTTAATAGTTATGAATTGTGTGACGTTTGGGAAAACTTTTTCGCACAAACTAGATAAAGAGACTATGGAGGTGGAGACAAGTCATGACGGACTAAATAAACATACTTGATACATTGTATGTCCTTCATTAAAACCTTTTCACACAAATTGGACAATGATCCTATACATTAAAGAAAATCGGGTCAACAGCACATGCTATACTAGTCCATACATTAAAAAGGGTTATTAGTTTTGTCTCGGATCTATAGTAAAATCTCCCGGACGAGGTGTTTGTTAGGTGTGTTTTTCTTAACGTTGGAAAGTGTCCAAGAAGGATGAATGTATATACTTTGTTTCATGGCGTTTATACCTACATTGCAAAGGTTATGGAATTTCAAAGTATTCTTGGCTACAAAATATTAGGAAAATTATAAAAATAAAAAGTAAAGAAGACCTACAAGCAAATTCTACCAACTACAATTAAATTGCCAAAATCTTACTAGATTTTTTACTAGATTTAGTAAGAAAAAACATACATTTGTTAGTAATGTTTTAGTAAGGTTTTGAGTAATCGGGGACAAGTCGATTTTTTCTTACTAGGTAAACAAAAAATGACCAGTAAGATGAGATGTTCCTAAGGTCGCTTCTTTAGGGTATTGCGATGTCAATTTGGGACCCTACAAGGTTACAAAAGGTATTACTCAAATGAATAAGATCTAGATTAGTAAATTCAATAAGCATCTTGTAGTGATTATTACTACATGGAGTAAGAGTTTTGCTTTTATTCTTATTACATTGAGTAAGCGTTCTAATGTGATTCTCACTACATTGAGTAAGTTTTTTGTTTTGATTCTTACTACATTGAGTAAGGTTTTGTTGTGATTTTAACTATATTGAGTAAAGTCTTGTTCTGATTATTAATATATTAAGTAATGTTTTGTTGTGGTTCTTACTAAATTGAGTAAGGTTTTGTTGTGATTCTTACGATATTAAGCAAAAAAATTGCACCCATATTGAAGAAACACAAAGCAGAATGGGTAATCATATTTGAAAAGTAAAATGTACCAAAAAAATGCATTCACTCAAATAAGATGTAGTCACTCGTTGAATATATGTATACACATGCATATGACACTTTTATTCAAGACAACACAATATAAGTGAAAGCTTTGGTAGGCAAAGCTTCATACAACTACAACAAAACAAACAAGTCAAAATCAATTCTATTACACTCTCCTAATCTACCGAGCTTCAACCACCTCTGATTCAAACACAATATTAGTGAAATTTTTATAAACAAAGCTTCCAAACAACTCTTTTGGTGCTATGGTACCCTTCAAAACACTCCTAGTTTATTCTAACACAATTTCTAACTCTAATAAACCTTTAATGCATGTCTAACCTTAATGCACACACGAGAAAATATAAAAATGAAGACTGAAAATCCTCTCCAAGGGTTTAAATTCATCCATCAACATCAACTCTAGCCACCATCTTAAATGCCAAACAAAACTCTTAGTGAATGTAGTAAGAATCAAAACAAAACTCTTACTCAATGTTGTAAAAGTCTCTAGACTTAGTTTAATTTTGAGATTGATTAAATTGCTAATCGGGTTTGTTTAAATGAAGTCTTAACCAATTGGGAAGTAGTAATAGTAGGCTAAAAAGGATGTATAAGCCAATTAGTGTTATATAAGGCAAGTTAGTTATTTTTCCACGGGTAGTTACTGATGCTCCGAATTGGTAGGTAGTTTCGAAAGTTATAACCGATGGGTGAGGCACCTTAAGTTCCGGGTTTATTGCAATTGGTTTTTAGTGTCCAAAGCTTGAATAGCGAGAGGTCATTCCGATTGAGGAAGTATAATTTGTGTATATATTTTTTGTTTAAATGAATAGCAACGTCTGTGTTTTTATTGTAGACCTTAGTGTTGTGTGCCGATTGTTTGGAATGAGTAAATGATGAAATTGTGTGTACTTGGTGTATGAGAAGTGTCTGTAAGTGATGAAAAATTGAAACTCGTGTTAGATAGGAAGCGGAACCAATTGAGTGGTAAAATGAAGATATGAGAGAGTCACAACATGAGAGAAATTAGAAAGAACCAATTAAGACTATAACGAAGTCATCTCAAATCTTCTATATGACTGAAAATGAATTGTTTCTGCACAGATTCCGTTTCTTCATCTAAACGTATTGATTCTGTGGGCTTCGCAATCTCAAATTTGCACGGAAATGATATTCATGGTGACGACACGTATATCGTGTCTTTTCCGTACATATTACCAATATATAAATGGCGCACGAAATTCGTGCGTAACAAACTGAGTGTGGATTCCGTGCTTAAATGATGTTTTATAAAAGTGACACAGAATCCACATAGTCCATATGTACGGATTCCGTGTCATATCAACACTACTTCAAGGCTTTGCACCAAATTCGTGTGATTTTACTATAGTCTTCACTCTAGGAAGGAAATTCCATAAAAATTTTAAAAAGTTTGACAAAATTAAAAAAAGAATTGGATGTGGAAAAAAAGCATATACAATCTATAGGAAAAAAGAATTGGATTTTTATCCTTTACGTAGAAAAAATCTCGAAAGACTGTAGTGAGAGAAAAAATAGCTATGAGCCATAGAAAAATTTGTTGAACAAAATTCGAGAATTTGACGTAGAAAGAAATCCCAAAGATTGGAGTAAGAAAAAATAAATAGATGGTAGCCATAAAAACTTGGTCCCAAAAAAAATTCGAAATTTCTTGAAAAATATTATGCAAGTAGAAAAGGCCTGCATCATCCATAGCCAAAAATAAATTTGAAAAAAATAAATTTTGGACATAGATTGTTTTTGGCAAAGTGCACAGTAAAATAAATTAGATCGCAGCGATAGCTGCAATTGAAAATTTGGGGAAAACAAATATTTTCGGAAAATTTGAAAAAATCATACACGTAGAGAAAGGCCTCCATATCCATTTTGAAAAAGAAAATTTAAATTTTACTTGTTTTGGACATAGAAATTTTTTTGCAAAGTCAGCAGTAAAAAAAGTCAGATCGCAGCCGTGGCTGCAACTGAAAATTTGGTAAAAAAATTATTTTTGAATTATTTAAAAAAATCATACATGTAGAAAAAGGCTTGCATCATCCATTTCCAAAAAAGAAATTTGAAAAAAGAAATTTTTGACATAGTAAAAAATTCCCAAAGACAATGCACATGTTTAAGTAAAATTTTTTACACACATTTTCATGAGCAATTACTTGTGGTGTGGTGGTTAAGGTGAAGCCTTTGGAAAGAGGAGGTTGGGAGTCCAATTCTTATCACCGGCAAGTCAAGGGGCTAAGTAGGGTTGGTGGTGGGGCCCTCTAGGGGTTGTTGGTGGAGAACTTGTAAAGAATAGAAATTACTGAGAACGTTTTTTAATTCTTTTTTTTTCTAATAAACAACGGTATTTAACCCTTCAACTTGGCAACAGTCGGATTTGAACCCCCTACCTCGTCATTCCAAGGGCTTCACCTCAACCTCGACACGACAAATAATTGTATATGTACTTGTGTGTAATTTTTTTTACTAAAAACTCGTGCATTGTCTTTGGGAATTTTTTTCTATGACAATTTCTTTTTCAAATTTTTTTTTTGGAAATGCATGATGCAAGCCTTTTCCTATATGTATGATTTTTTTAAAAAAATTCAAAACTATTTTTTTCTTACCAAATTTTCAGTCGCAGCGATGACTGCGATCAGATCTTTTTTACTGTTGACTTTGGGATTTATTTACTGTGTCTTTAAAAAATTCAATTTTCTTACAATGGATAATGCTAGCCTTTTTTTACATGTATGATTTTTTTTTAAAAATTCCGAATTTTTTTCCCAAATTTTCAGTCCTAGCCATGGTTGCGATTTGATTTTTTTAACTCTTGTCATTGTAAATTTTTTTCTATGTCCAAAATTATTTTTTTTCAAATTATTTTTTGGCAATGGATGATGCATGCCTTTTCAACATGTATATTTTTTTTCAAATTTTTTTGAATTTTGTTTTTGGACCAAATTTTGATGGCTACCATCTATTTTATTTCAACCTGCACTCTTTGGGATTTCTTTCTATGTCAATTTTTTTTTTCTCCAAATATTGTTCAACAAAATCTAGAGCTATTTATTCTCTTACCACGGTCTATGGGGATATTTTCTACGTAAAGAAAAAAAAAATCTATTTTTTTTAATAGATTGTGCAGGCCTCGTTTTCTACATCTAAGATTTTTATTTTTTTCAAACTTTAAAAAAATTTATATCAATCCTTTATAAAGTGTGCCCAATATATCGTGATGGACATTCCCTCATTGAAATGATATTCATTTTTATATGCAAGAAGATGTGTTAAAAATTGAATCACCAATGATGCTTTTTTAGTGTATTTAGATACCTCCAAGCATCTTCTACGTAGTTTCAAATTTTATCCATAAAAATGATCTTTTTTGTATATGAGTCCAACAAATGAAATGAAGCTTGTGAAGTATTGTTCTTACTCCAATTATTTTTTTTGAAAATTTACTAAAATTAAAAGTTTATTTCAATTTGAACTCAAGACCAACAATCACAATCGCTTCATTTACTAATTATAGAATGATACGAATATTTGGTTAACACCACAATGTTCAATACTAAAATGTATGCCCCTAATGAAATATTCACATTTTGTAGCTTATTTTAAATTTAATATAAAAAAAATTCACTTTCTTTTTAAAACCACAATAATTACAAATTATGTGCAAAAAATTATGAATTTTTTTTAACCAGTAGTATGTACACGCTTTCATCTACAAATATTGTAGTATTAAAGTGCAATATTGTTTATAGTGCTAAAACATATTGTGGAATGAATTCTAATTTCATGATATAGGCTCAGTCCTTTCAACGTCAACTCCTCAACTTCGGCCCTATAACCATGGAATTTCCATGAAATTAGAATTTCATTCCACAATATGTTTTGACATTATAAATGATATTCAAGTTCAATTTTATAATTTTCATAGATGAAGGCATGTGCATACTACGTGTCCAAATAAAATTCATAAATTTTTTGTGAAAATTTGAAATTATTATGTTTTTCTGAAAGAAAAATAAAAACTTCCACATTCAATTCACAATAAACTAAAAAAAATTGAAATTTTTGCTACAAGCATCATCTTAGTATAGAACATCATGATGTAAATCAGAATTTCATGCCATTCTACAATTAGTAAAACAATAGGCCATGGTTGTAGATCCAAATTTCAAATTGCAATAAAATACTCAATTTAAGGAATTTTTCAAAATTACAAATTGGAATATAAACTAGACCTAGTAAACTTCATTTCATCAGTTGCGTTCAAATTGAGAAAAGACCATTCTTATGGCTAAATTTCATATCAAACACGAAGAGTTGGAAGCTTCCAAAATATACTAAGAAAGTATTATTGGTAATCCATTTTTTATTACATCTTCTTGCATATAAAGATTGATTTGTCATTACCACAAAATGTCTCCATGTACATGATTGTATGACTTGAGTTGTTGCGACAAATTGTCTCCCATACATAGGATCACATTAGTAATAGTTAAGTAGAAGTGGTAGTAATAGTAGTTGTCTCTAAGTCTCATTTACTTTTTATTTTCTAAATTTTCTAATCATTGGTAGCCATAAATACTTTAAATTTTGATAACTTTTGTAGGGTTTATTGAAACGCCACGAAACAAAGTATGGGCACCCTTCTTAGTTGAGCACTTTCCAATGATACTACACACTCCTAACATAGACCTAGTCTATGAGATGTAAGTTTTTTTAAAACAAAACAAAAAAACAACCTAATTCAATGTATAGACTAGTATAGTCTATGTTGTTGGGTCAAAGTATCTCGCGTGCATAGGATTGAATTAGTAATAGTTCCATAAAAATAGTAGTAGTAGTATTAGGAGTTGTTCGACAATAGTAATTAGTAATAGTTGAGTAGAAGTGGTAGTAGTGGTAGTTGTCTCTAAGTCTCACTTGGTAGTCATAAATTCTTTAAAGTCGATAGCTTTTGCAACGTAACAAAACAAAGTATGGGCACTCCTTGTTGGGCACTTTCCAACGGTACCACGTACACCTTGCATAGGCACCCGGTTT